>CDFA01024515.1:0-12608 GCA_000826305.1 Acanthamoeba healyi | reverse complement strand
CGCCACACAATTCTTTCAATTCGATTCAATTTCTGACCATTGGGTTCGATTTGGGCGAACGGCTCACCCCGCAGGTGATGTCAAGGAGCTCAAAGCGGCCCTACGCAAGTCCAAGGGCTCCATCGACAAGAAGGACGAATGGTACGCGCGCCGTTGCCTGTAGGCCTTTGATTTCTTTTTTTATCTTCATTTAAACATCTTTTGACTCCCCGCTCTGCTTCGTTCGCCTCTCCCCCCCCCCGGCCCGTTGTCGTACGTCTCCACCAGGGAGCAGACGCCGTTGCATGTGGGCTGCTTCGAGGGCCACTTTGGCGTGGTCAAGGTGCTCGTCAAAGCCAAGTCCAACGTCAACGCCCGCGACAAGAACAACTGGTATCACTTGACGCCCTCTCTCTCTCTCTCTCGCTCTCGCGCGGTGTGCGCGAGACTGTTGCGACTGATGTGACTGACGCACGCTGTGGTGCGGTTGCCTGGACAGGACACCGCTTCACGCCGCGGCGTCGGGTCTGACATCGGACCACGTCAAGGTGTGCGGCCTCCTGTTGGACAAAGGCGCGGACGCGTCGGCAAAGACGAACGACGGCTCGTGCCCGCTGCACTACTTTGTGCGCATGGACCCCAAGAACGTGACCGAGTTCCACAAGGTGCTCGAGCGCATGGCGGTGGGCGATTCCCCCGCCCAACGCGCGCGCACCGTCAACACGCAAAACCGCCACGGCGAGAGTCCTCTCCATCACGCAGCCATCAAGGGCCGCGAACACGTGCGCGCGCACTGCCTTCACGTTTTGCCCCTGACCTGCCATGGTCTGCCATGGCTTTTAGTGGTTCTCATACATTTGCTGCTGTGTTGTGTTCTTTCCATCACCACAGGCCGTGCTGTTTCTTCACCACTTGGGCGCAGACATCAACGTACGCGCTCCTGCTCCTATGTTGAGTTTGATTGCGTGCACAGGTGGTGCTCTGATGGCTCGCGCCTAACGCGCTAACGCAATGGGCCATCGTACAGCTCAAGAACAAGTATGGGGAGAGCAGTTTGGTGGTGGCCATCCGCTCTGCCCGAGCGGACATGGTCCGTCTCCTGCTCTCGCTGGGGGGAGATCCTCGTCAGGAGTCAGATGCTGGCGCCCCGCTCGACCTTGCACGGTACCGCGCGCGCGTTCTGTTGGTGCCCGCCAGCTTGACTCAGGCTGGCTAACTGGTGCTGTTGTTGTGACGTTAGGAGCACGGGTAACGAAGAAATCATCAACGCCATCCAAGAGGCCATCGGTACATACAAAGCGCTGTCGTTGCTCTCAACATAACTCGGAGTTATAGAAGGTATGCTAACATTACCGCGCGGTCCGATCTGTCGCGCCCCACGTGTTACAGAGGAGCGTAAGGGCAACCGGCTGCGGGGCAAGACGAGTGCTTCGCGCACCTTGAGTCCTCGTAGCGCCAGCGCAATCGGATCACAAGTGGCCGTACGTTGACTATTGCCTTTGCCCTACTGCCTCTGAATCGCCTTGGCTGATTCTCTTGTAACGGTGTAGATGAAGCACTCGCGAGCGCCCTCAGAAGGGTCGTTCCTCTTCGGCTCGAACCAGAGGATTGCCACTGACAGGAGCGACGAGGATGAGGAGGACTCTGACGACGATGGTACGCGTAGCATTAGATGGCTCCCCTCTGTAGTCTGTTTGTGGTGTGAAGCTCAAGGCACACGCCCGCCTCTCCTCAGATGACGATGATTCAGACGACTCAGACGAGAGCGAGGGTGAGGGCGAGTCCGGCGAGAAGGCTTCGTCGCCAGAGGTGGAGTCCCGGAACGCAGGGTTTGGGTTCATTGTCCCTGACGATAATGGAGATCAGGCCGACAAGGCCACTGATGGCGAAGCGTCCAAGCACGACGACCACCACGCACACGAAAAGAAGGTCGGTTTTCCACCTCCCCATTCTCGAGTGTTGCAGCAGCAGCGACATCGTTGTGTGCGCTCGCTTGGCGTTGCGCTCTGGCTCACCATGATGGTGAAAACATGAAACCAGGGAGTGCCATGTACGCTGTGCTCGACGCTCATCCGGCATCCCAAGATTGAGATCAAGCCGAGGAGCGAATCGAAAGAGAGCGAGGAGGCGGCCAAGGACAGCCCAGGCAAGCGGTACCACTTCCACGCCCGCTGCCCGGCCGAATGGGACGAGGGCAACGGCTCGCAGCTGGGCGACGGCGATAAGGGCAAGCCCCGCAAGGGTTGGCGATGGGTGCGCAGCGCAGCCCACCCGAGCCCCAGCGAACTCTGGAACATCAGCTACAACCAGTTGTACGTCTTCCCACGCACCATCATCGTCGTGTTGTGTGCGCCCTTGCGGTGAGCCCCTCAGAAGCTGATCATGTTCCGGCGCTGCGCTGTGGCGCACGCACAGGTCGTTGGACTTGTGTATTATTGTGAGGTCGGCGGAGGAGATCGAGAAGGAAGGAGACGAGGAGGGAGGAGCGGACCGCAAGAGGAAATACTTTGTCCGGGGGCTCATCCACATTCCGACCCTAGCATCGGCCTCCTCGTCAGCCAAAGACGACAGAGGCGAGGGCGAGGGCGAAGGGCTCACGTGGGGCGTATGGGTGCGGGTCAGCGAGGAGACCTTCAAGTGGATCGTCACCAATTGGGACAAGGACGCACGGGAGAATGACGACAAGGCCAAGGGTGCGCCCCACTTCCCGCTCCTATCCTACCTCTCAGAGAGTTCACGCTGACCGAGGGGAGTTGTCTGTGTGCTCAGGATTCACGGGAGAGATCGCAACACGCTTGCCCACGTACCTCAAGGACACGCTTGGCCTCAAGGTCCAACTCAAGATCCAGCCCGTGGGCAGGTACGTCCCGTCCTCCCTCCGTCGACTCCTATTTTTGCCATCCGCACTCACCGCGCGCACGCTTCTCTTAGGCGCCCGACGTTGGTGGTTCTCGACGCGCACCCACTGGCGGCGCAGCAGAAGAACGGCATCACACGAAAGAAGCTGCTTCAGACAGTACACGCCATCCAGGACGCCACCATGTAAAAGAGCCATCTCACCACACACCCGTGCCTACCTTCTCTCTACTTCGTTCGTGTGCTGTGCAAATAATAAACGCGCCACAAAGGTCATCAACCAGGGGAACCAACTATCGCCAGAAGTCTTCGTGATCGTAGTCTAGTCGTAGCATTTACGTGAAACACAATTTCGGAGTTAAAAACTCCCACAATGGCTGTTAGCTTTTCAATAGGTAGGCTTCAGGTACTCTTCGCTTGAAGAGGAGGGTGCTAGGTGGAGGTGCAAAGGTTGACTGCGTCTTGCGTTGTCCATCGTCCCTGAACGTCTCACTTCTCTCCCGGGTTCGAATCCCGGCCCCAGCATCACCATCATCAAGCTGGGGTGGCCGAGTGGTTAAGGCGAATTGACTTAAGACAATTTACTTCGAAAACTGGCTAATAGGGGGCGAGTAAGAGGCAAGATCATCATGATCCTGAGGCGCGTAACGCAACCACCTCCCCATTCTTTTGCTCTTCTTTTGTTGAAGCTTCTCCAGCGTCTCGGCAACCAGTGCTGATTACGCTTTGCATGCTGCCGTCCCACGCACAGCCGCGTTGGCCCGTGCCTGGCCCACCGCAGTTGGCTGCCGGCTCCTCAATTAAGAAAACCACCGCGGTACACCAAGCCAGCCGCTTGCTGCCCCCGGCCTGCTTCCTCGACTTCATTGCGTGCCGCTTCGTGTGCAAGGGGAAACAGTTTATGGAGGACAAAGAGGCGAAATAAACGAACGAACTAGTTGTCGGCCGGCTTGGGGGTCTCCTCCTGCTTCTTGGGAGGATTCTGCTTCTTGGGCGGGTTCTGCTTCTTGGCGCCAGCGGCAGCAGCGCCGGCAGGCTTCTTGGCGGCGGGCTTCTTTTCAACCTTCTTCTTCTCGCCGGCAAAGGTGAAGACCGGCTTGAGCGGGACGGCGGTGGCCTTCTTGTTGTCGTGGTCGGGCGCATCAGGGTTCGAGGCCGAATAGATGGAGAGGGTGGTGAGGCCGAGCTGCTCCTTCAAGAAGTCGTGGTTGCTGTTGAGGAGGGCCAGCTGATCAAAGGGCGCGGCGAGGTTGAAGGCGGCGGGACCGTCGGCCTTGATCCTGTTGGGCATGTCGGCGACGAGGTTCATCACCTTCTTGGTGTCGGCCTTGAGCGAGGCGTCCTCCTTGAGCGCGTCCGAGACCTTCTTCTTGAAGTCGGGCTCGAAGTCGTTGGTGGCCGAGTTGAAGAGGGGCAAGAGGGCCTTGATGGCCTTCTGGTGCCACGAGGGGAACTCGTCGCTCACGTAGACGAATCCGTTGGTGGTGTCCACGAACTGCTCCCGCGTGTTCTGGATGCGGATGCGGAACGTGTGGAGCACCTCCTGGAGGAAATCGTTCTGGACCAGGAGCGCCTCGTCGACAGGTCCCGACTCGGGCCAGGAGGCCTGGCGCACGGAGCCCTCGCGCTTGAGGAGCTTGGTCCAGATGTAGTCGCAGTAGTGCGGGCAGATGGGCGCGAGCAGAATCGTCTGCACCTCGATGAAGCGCTCCACGAGCTTCCTGTTCATCTGCTTCTCGGCCAAGCGGTAGTTGTCGCGGGCCGACTGCAAGTTCCAGAAGCCGGTAAGCAAGGCCTCCCTGAACTTCATGCGCTCGTAGTTGCCGTCGGTCAAGGTGATGGCACGGTTGATCTCGCTCTGGAAGATGAGGTCGAAGAAGGTCGTGGGCTCGCCCTCCCGGAGGCTGCCCAATCCGGCGATGGTTTCCTTGATCCAGTCGATCTGAGTGTAGAGGCGGAGAACACCAGTGTCCACCGTCTCGTCGAGGAAGTTGGCATCCTCGGTCGTGTCGCCCGAATCGGCGAGGGCGAACCTCATGCCGTCGATGGAGTACTTCTCCATCGCGTCGCGCAGGGTGAGGAAGTTGCCAGTAGACTTGGACATCTTCTCGCCGTTGAGCAGAATGTGACCGTTGGCACGCACGCCCTTAGGGCATTGCTCCTTGGGGAAGAAGGCGGCGTGGTTGTAGAGGAAGAACGTCAAGTGGTTGGGCACAAGGTCCTTGCCCGACACGCGAAGATCCAACGGATACCTGCACCGTGATCGACCAATTACGAACATGAGCATCGGGCAGTGTGTCGCCAACTCCTGCAGGCGCTGTTTGCACGTACCAGTACTGGAACTCGCGACGGAGAGCCTTGAGGGTGTCGACCGGGATGGTGGTCTCGGCGGGAAGATCGGCACGAGCGAAGATGTAGTCCCAAACCTGGTTGGTGAGCTGCTCGGGCTTGATGCCGGCCGGGCCGGTGACGGAGCCGTCCAAGGTGCCGGCCTGGAGCAGATGGGCGACCGTGTAGTAGGCCATGTAGATCGTCGAGTCGGAAAGCGACTCGATGAGGTACTGCGTGTCCCACGGGAGCTTGGTGCCCAGACCGTAGCTGCGCGAGCACGCCCACTCCTTCAACCAATCGAGAGTCTTCTCGAACTGATGCCGGGTCTCGTTACCGAAGGTCTCCATGTCCTTCAGGACGGACTCGACCTGTACAGCAGTATGCGAGTGAGCACTGTACAGATAAAAAGAGAGGACGGGTAGATGATACATACCTGGGCACGCCACTCGGGTTCGCCGTAGGCAATGTACCACTGGTCGGTGAGGGCGCACACGCACTTGTCACCCGAGCGCGAAATGACGGTCTCAGCGGGCTCGCTGTAGACGACGGCCAATCCAGCGTCGATCAACTCCTTCTTGATAATAGGCTTCGCGTCCTGCACCTTCCTGCGCGTGTTGCAAAGAAAGTGGTGAGGCGCCGCTAAGTAGTGGTGCGGAGATAAACGGATCAAACGACCGCGAGAAAGAGAGAGAGAGAGAGAGTGGAGGAGAACGTACATTCCGGCATGGGCGCCAACCTTCATGACACCATCGTAGAAGCCCTTCAAGTAGACGCGATCCTTGGCGATGGTGAGCTTGTCCTTATCATTCTGGCTGGCGATCTTGAGCTCGTTGTAGAGCGTCACGGCAGCGGTGTCGCCGTACTCAGGGATGTCGATGATGGGCACCACCTCAAAGGGAAGCACCATCTCATCAGTAACGTTGTACTTGGCACGGAAAGGCGCCTTGTTCTTGAGATCCATGAGAGCGGCGTAGTCGTCGGGAGCATCGCTGGGCACGCTGGTCACCACGCCCGTACCCTTGTCGAGGGAGACGGTGAGCATGGGAAGGACGTAGATGGCCTCGTATTTGGCAAGAGGAGCCTTGAGGCGGAGACCGATCAAGTCCTGACCGGTGAGCTCCACCAAGCGCACAGGCTTGCCGAACTCCTTGGAGTGTCCCTGGAAGCTGAGGTCTGCGTTACGGACGATGGGAAATCACGTGGGAGATAGAGTGGCAGATTAGCGAAGATGTCACGACACATGTGTGATGCAACGTTGCGGAGTGGTGATCGTACTCCTGGCCGCCTGCTCGCCGCAGATGAAGACATCGGTATCGTTGATCTCGTAAGCACCATAGGTACCGGTGGGGAGTACGTAGCAGTTGGTCTGACCGTACATGGTCTCGGGCCTCAAGGTGGCAGGCACGAGGTAGACCTTCTTGCCCTCCAACACCTTCATCTTTTCAGGAAGCGGAGCGAGCACCTCTTGCTTGATGAGGGTGTACTCCTGCGGCAACACTCCCTCGCCCTTGGAGCGATCATGATCCGCACAAGGCTGTCCATCCAAAGGCGAATAAATCGAGTATCTGCGGTCGAGTGGGTGTCAACCACAACCGCCATACGCACACGACACATGAAGGTACGGTACCGCTTGCCGAACTGGACCTTGCCCTGCGCCTTGAGAGTCTCGAACTGCCAGCGGACGAAAGAGTCGTAGTAGGGGTTGACGTCGGTGGTGATGAATGTGCGGCGCCAGTCGATGCAGGCGCCCATTTCCTTGAGGTCATCCATGGCGAACGGAGGGAAGTAATAGAGCCAGTGCTGGGCATCGGCAAAGTTGGGGATCTCGCTCGCGGGCACACCCATCTCCTCCATGATCTCCCACTGGTACTTGTCCCTTCCAGCTCCCTTGGCCTTGGCCTTGGACTAGTCATGCGATGGCGACACGACACGACAACAATCAGCATACGCAACGCCACACAGCCACAACGCAAGCCTTCGCAGTGCGCAACGAGAAAGAGAATCGAATAGAGAAGCACAGCAAAGGTACCTTGTTGGAGTGGAAAGCGGTGGGGTCGACCTTGGTCTTCTCGGAAGGGGCGGGAGCCGCGGCAGCCTCTGCCATTAGCAAAACAACAAAGCCAACAACGATTAACGATTTAGACATTAAATTGAACTTTTGTGAAATTAACAAAAATTGACAACAAATTCGAATTCAAATTTGACGAGTAGCCACGTACCGTCAGCGACCACGGGCTCGGGGAACTTGGGCGGGCAGCCGAATTGCTCCATCTCGCGCTTGATCTTGTCGGCGCAGGCCTTGATGGGCATGCCGGTACAGTGGAAGCCAAAGGGGAAGAGCACCTTCTTGCCCTTGAGCCTCTGGTAGCCGGCGGCGTACTCAGCCTTGGAGACGGTGAAGGTGTGTCCCAAATGAAGGCGCCCGTTCATGTAGGGGTACGGGAACGTGACCATGAATTTGGGCTGATCGGCGGCCTCGCCCTCCGTGGGGGCATTCGTCTCCCACAGCTTCTTGCCCTCCCAGTCCTTGGCGATCTCCTTCTCGATGGAGATCAGGAAATCGCGCTTGGCGTACGACACGGGCTCCTTCCTCTTTGCGGGGCCGGTCGCAGCGTCGACGACCTGCTCCGCGGTGACTGGCGTCGTGGGATCTTGTGCTGAGGCCTCCATGTTGCTGTGCTGTGTGAATTGATGGACTTGCCGCTGCGAGATGCGCACACACAAATGGGCTCGCCCACAACCAGCGAATTCAACTCCGGAAAAAACCTAGAATGTCCGAACAAGAAATGAAGAGAAATTACGAGAAATTTATTTCTTTTGGATTACTCGAGTTTTTTCAGCTGGTGGCAGCGTCGGCGCTCTGCTGCGGCTGGCTCTCTGGCTCTGCGCCCTTGTCCTTGTCATCAAGGTCGCGAGCATGAATGTTCGCCTGTGTCTCCAACGCGCCCGCTGGCTCTGGATCTGATCGATCGGTTGCTTCGGTTGCGTGATCGAAAGTGATGGTTGGAGCTGCAGCCGTCCCGTGTGTGGTGGCAGTTTGATCAGCGACTTGGGGCTGCGCAGCCGTCGAGCTGGACCGTATTCGCTGGTGGCCAAAGGATGGACTTCGCACGCGGTTGGGCGGTGAGCTCGCCTCCACCGCCTGCGGCGAGGACACTGGTGGACTGGCCTTGCGCAGGTTCTTCTCTGACTCTGCGCGGTACTGTCCCGATATCCAGGACTCACGGGCTGGTGGTGTCGAGCCTCGTCGAGGGCTGGAGGGGGTTGCGCGCAGAGAGTTTGGCGACTGCTTGTCGCAGTGGAGACCGTTGCCCGCACCTGATCCGATCGGATTGCAATGTCAGTGATCCTGTCCTCATCACCCGCGAACCACAATAGTGCACGGTACGCACCCACAGCCTTGTTGAGCGCGCTGATCCATTCCTTATAGGACGCTTCCGTTTCGGCGTACAAGACGTAGACCCGGGTGGGCGAGACGATCTCAAAGGAGTTGGACTTCTTGGCTGTCTCGCTCTTGCGCAGGGTGCACTCGTTCAGGTCGATGACGCCTGTCACGTGGCGCAGACGCGATCAGGACGGGCTGCCAGACGCCGCAACGAGAGGCAGAGGCGTTGGGGAACACGTACCGGCCGGTTGGTTGTCACCCCGCACCTTGTAGTAGAAGAGGACCGAGGTCTTGAGCACGAACCAGCGCTTCGACCAGGCCTTGGATATCTTTCCTCGCTGGTTGAGGTAACCCTCTCGGTACTGCGACTTCTTTTTCTTAGCCTGCATGCGGTTCTAGTGAGACTCTCGTGTCGCCCCCACACGGTCCGCAACGCATCCACTGCGGTGAGAGAAGCGCGTACCACTCCTTGCCAGGGCCGCCAGGGATTAGCCGCCACTGGGGCTCCGCTCCTCTGCATGGATCGTTGGCTCACGCTGCGGGCGGAGCGAGGAGAGACGAACCCGTTGCTGGCCCCGGCCGTAAGCGGCAACAGAGCCCGAGTGGCCTCGAATCGCGCAATCTCTGCCATGTTGGCAAACGTCTTCTTGATGTACTTGTGCTTGGTCCACTCCTCTCTCGTCGTTCTGTATTGTATGTTATACGAGGCAAACATGCAGCGCCGTAAGAGTCAGTGTGTATATGCCTAACCCAAGATATCAGTGCATAGGTATGTACCTGTCGCTGGTCGGTCCAGGGCGTTTGCTCTCGAAGTCGGGCGGCACACTGAACTCCCAGATCTCGTTGGCCTTTCTGTTACCCATCTCGAGCATGAACTGCCGACACGAACATTTTGGTGATGCAAGATCATATGAGCTTGAGCTGGAGGGTCGCTGCATGCATGCACGCAGATCTGAAGCGAGAGTGGCGGGGAGCGTACTTGGATTGTGTCCTTGTCCCACAGGTCGAGCTCGATCGACCGAACTTTCGAAATGTGGACGCCAAGCGAGCGGTGGATTCCAGAGCATTCGATGCACAGGTAAAGGCCCAGGTTGATGGACACCCAGCGCGGGTCCTTCTCGCTGCAGTCCGCGCACAGCGCGTTGTCGTCCTCGGTCAACGCCTCGAGAAGTGCCTGTGGCTTGAGTACGCGATCGTCTTCCACCGGTGCTTCCTCGAGGAAGGCGCTTCTATTACACGAGAGAGGTACCAACGATGTAAGAAGGCGGTGGTGACACCAGTGAAGGCAGCGAAGAACAAGGGATGAACCGTACGGATCATCAAAACCTATGTCATCGGTGCTCGTCGTCATGTGCGATGGAAGCGATTGCCGAGCGAGTCTCGCATCGGATACCACGGAGGCGGACATGGCTCGCGGCCTCGGCAGTGCAGAGGACGACGAGCTCTTCTTGAAGTTGCTCAACAGCGACTCAATCACGCCGCGCAAGGCCGCCATCCAAAGCGCCAAGTCGTTCGCTGCAGACAGACCAGTATGTGGAGGTTCAAGTTCAAGCACGCACACGCAACCCCCTGTGTCCCAGTGCAGGCAGTACCATTCTCGGCTTGCAGGTGGAGGCACGAATTCGGCATTACGACGTCGAAGCAGTGGTTGACGGGATCGATGACCTTCACCGAGCTGGTCAACATGGGCACAAACTCGAGCGGCGCCGCATCCTGACGATCCAAGGAGAGGTGAGAAGGAATGGCCATCACAGCACCTGGATGTGGTTACGTGATGGGGAGAGGATCGTACGCCCTGTTGCTTGTAGATGTACAGCGACTCGACTTTGAGCACCACCCAGAATCGCTTGCCTGACTTGGCCGACGACTTGCGTTTGATGAGGAAGCCCTCGCAGATCGGCCCGACGGCCACCACCTCGGCCTGCCGCTTCTCGATCAGGCTGCTGCTGAGGCCTCTGCTCGTCATCCCTCTATCGGGCGACGGCGGCGCCAGCAGCTGGCACTCGCCTGAATTTGTCATCGAGGACTCTCCCGCGTTGTGATCATCCTGGTCGAGCGAGGAGTCGGACATGGCTTCTGCGAGCATTCTGGACGATCGATGGCGGATCGATTGAGTCTCTAGGCAAGGAAAGGAGAGAGGGGAGAACAAAGGCAGCGTACCGTCCGCTGGCTTGCCGGATGGTGAAGATCCAGTTGCGCATCTCCTCAGCATTCTCGGCCAATACGACGATGGACAGCTCGGGCGTCGTGATCTCAAAACAGAGCTTCTTGTCTTCGAAACGATCCGACGCCTTCACGCTGCACTGCAGCAGCTTCACCATCGCGCGTGGCCTCACCCTAAAAACGCGCAATCGAGAGAGTGTCAGCTCTGCCTCTGCCATTTGTATACATGTGATATAGACGGGTACCCGATCCGTGCATCGTTCTTTGTCTTGAAGATGCGCAAGTGATCTCGCGTGAGCACGAACCACCGTTTCCGCCACTCTTTCCACACCTTGCTGTGGCTCATCGTGAGCAGAGGACCCTCTAGGAGGGTCAACTTGGTATACGATCTCTGCCTCGTAAGATCGGTTCCGCTCATCGTCATCATCTCGTACTGCATCTCCTCGTTTGTCTGATGCATGGCAAAGAAGACGCGTTTGTTTGTCGTCTCACCTTGAGCCTGGAGATCGCGAGGTGATGAGGTACCTTCTCGTCGGCTTCCAGCTCGCCAGGCGGTTGCATTATCGCTGGCTCTTGGTCCTCTTCCGGAGACGCGTGTGTCGCTTTCTCCTCCTCGCTGAGTACGATCTTACAGACCATCTGCAAAGCCGACAGCCATTCCTGCGCGTCGGCTGCGCTGTCGGCCTTGGAGTGTCGATGAAGCAGAGGTCTGCGTCAATCCATGCACAACACTCGTGCCAACCGCGATGCGAGGATGAAACGTACCTGGAGTACAAAGTGGTTGCTTGTTGAGGGCGTGAGGATCTTGAGGCGGCAGCCTCCCGGGACAGACGTCATAGGCAGCACGGAACTGAAGCGCAGCTCTAGCACCAGCTCGGGCAGAGTATCCTAGAGCGTCGCAAATGAAAAAACGAGTGAGCAGAGACGGCGGACGACGCCGATGAATGAGATGAGGTTGTACCGTGGGCAGTCGGAAGAAGGACATGTACGTGGTCAACACGCAGTACCGCCTCGGCCAAAACTTGTTGTTCTCTTTCATATAGACGTAGCCGGCCTTGACCATATCCTTGGGCTGCCCAAATCAGAGCACAAGAAGAGCTTCAGTCAGTCCCCTCCTGTGGTGTTCAGAGATAAGAGGGAGCGATATTGGCGACTGCACCACTTGAGGCGTGAGATCGTGCGGATAGGGCTGATTCCCGCTGAAGGCCATGTCCACATACTTGGCGCCCACGAATGCGCGCCTTCCGTCGCTGTGTGGTGTGCATGTGTGCGTGTGCCGTTTGTGCAGCTGGTCAGCCTCTCCGCCTCCGCATTGACTGTCCTCGCACACACAAAGGAAAAGGCTTCGTACAAGGGCTCGCTCTGAGAAGGCTTCTTGAGAGGAGACTTGATGCTCTCCAGGATCTTGTTGGCTGCCCCGTCATACATCGCAACCGTTCGCTGTGTTCGCACAATGTGTTGTGTTAGACTCTTGGCATTGCCTTTCGCGCGCCTCAGTAGCATTACTGCGCAGGAGAGTGTACTTCGAGATCAGGGTGGTCTAAGTCCTTGATGTGCTTGATCGGCAAGCCGAGGCTGAGGTGCGCCCCCGCGCATTCCATGCACACAAGGACGCCAGGCTTGACGCTCGCATGCTTGGCACCTGGGTTCCTCGCCCAGTCAGACGAACTGAACAGATGTGATCATGTGGAGAGGGCAGGCTCTCCAAGCGTACCCTTGGCCGAACAGTCTGCGCACAGGTTGTTGTCGCGTTTGAGCCGCTGGAAGAGCTTCTCGTCTTCCTTGTCCCTCTTCCTTCCGCTGGTCTCGCTGTCATGATCTCGATTCCTCCTGATGATCCAGCTCCCCCGCCGCATCAACTTGGTTGCGGGTTGCGTTCCAAGCATCTTCGCAA
>CDFA01024497.1:0-19879 GCA_000826305.1 Acanthamoeba healyi | reverse complement strand
GTACCTGGGCGGTTTGTGATGACTCTTCTTCGAATAAATAGGTCTGTACTCTGTACACGACGGACAGCAGGTCCGCCATCTCGCTCTTGGACAGCTGGACAGCACAGGCGTCTGATCAGGTCAAGCGCGCGAGACGAGACGGCCAACGACATGGCACAGAGGACGTACTTGGGCCACCGGTGGAGCCGAGACCGCTTGAGGTGCACCTGATCCAGCTGGATCGTCCGTCTGTTCGGTGGCCGAGTGTGCGCTGATCAAGCGACCCTGCAGCGATCGGATCGTGTCGCTGAGAGAGAGACAAACGCGCAACGTCAGCTGACACACATCGCACACACTGTAAACGCCACATGCACTCACGCACGCACACCACACACCATGATGGATGCTGTACCTGGCCGCATCCGAAGGTGGCAAGACGGAACGATAGATGAGGAGGGCGGCGTGCTTGATGTCCTCGTACTGCTCTGTCTTTTGCTGGTGGACGAACTCCCACACTTCTCTGTACATGGGAACCACGCCTTGAGGCCAGCCGAGAGCGACGGCGTCAGCCCACACGCTCACCCGGCGCTGAAGATGAAGGGCAAGGCGCGTACCGAGCAGAAGCTTCCATATGATGGCACGATACTCGGGAGGGAGGGAGCATGACAGGCAGATCTTGTGCAGCTTGTTCGTCTCTGCACGCGTGGGAGGAGGCAAGCATTGGATGAAATGAAATCACACCTGCGGTGGGGGGGGACGATCGATTACCGATGATGTTGTCCTTGAGCATGACTTCGAGCGAGCTCTTGAGCTCCGCCCCCTGGAACCCCAGGGAGGAGTAGTAGTGCGCACGAAAGTTTGCTCTCATCGTGTCAGCGATGCCGTTTGCATTAGCTCCTTTGCTTCTATCTCGCGCTTGCGGCGCCCCTCTACGCGAGTAGCGCAATTGATCGATTAAAGCTGAACTGCCGCAGATGCAGAGCAAAGGGCGAGGGAACGGGTTGCACTTGGGAAGAGAGAATCGCACACAAAGATTCAATTCATTTCCATCTCGAGTTACTTTTTTTTCAATCACAAAACTTCGAACGCTTGTAGGGAGGGGACGTCCAAGATCTCGCGCTACTCGCTTCGTCCATCTTCTTCGTCCTCCCTCCTTCCTTTCCCTGGCCAACAACGTTGGTGGTGTTGGTGTTGGTGGTGGAGGAGTCCTATCGCGTGCCTTATCGTTTACATGTTGTTGACGGCGCGGGTGAGCCTGTGGATGGCCTGCGAGGCCACCATCGCGCCGGGGTCCATCTCGAGCACCTTCTTCATGTCCTCGAGCGCCTGCTTGTACTTCTCCAAGCTCTCGAGGGCGAGGCCGCGACGAATGTAGGCCTTGGCCGAGGGCTTGATGTTGATGGCAGACGTGGTGTCATCGACCACCTCCTGGAAGTGGTGCAGCTGAGCGTAGCAGGTGGCCCTGTTGGTGTAGTACGTGGCCTTCTCATCCTCAGTCGGGGCAAGCGAGATGGCCCTGATGAAGCAGATGATGATGATCAAGCAAGATGAAGACACGAAGGTGAGTGCACAGCAGGCAGGCAAGAAGGCCGCGAGTGAGTGATGGCTGTGTGCGCACCTGGTGTACTTCTCGATGGCCTGCTCGTACTTGGCGTTACGGAAGAGCGCGTTGCCCTCCTCCTTGGCGAGCTCGGCAGGGGAGAGTGCAGACTATTGTGCAGATCAGACCGATCAAATAAAATCGAATCAGCACATTGGCGAGTGCCGACGCGTAGCGCGAGTGGAGTTTGAGTGAATCCCGAGACAGAGAGAGAGGACACGCAGAGAAGAGGGAAAGCGTACGCCGTCTTCCTTGAACCTCTTGGGAGCGTACTTGGCCTGCCTCTCGGCATCCTCGAGCTTCTGCTTCAGATCGTCGTTCTGAGGCTCGTACTCGACACCCTTCCTGAAGGCCATGGCAGCCTCCTCGTAGCGGGCCAGGGACATCATGGCAGCGCCCTTGCGGTACCAGCCCTGATGGCGCCAGAGATCAAACGAATGGAGATTGAGCGCTCCGCGGATTTCGAATTGGCAGCGAGTAGGAGAACATATAGTGCGAGATAAAGCAACGAGGGGGCGGCGTACCTTGACCCAGGTGGGCTGCAGCTTGATGCACATCTCGGCGTCCTTGAGCGCGTCGTTGAACTTGTCGAGGCCCATGTAGGCAGCGCAGCGGTTGGAGTAGAAGGTGGAGTCATTGGGATCGGCCTTGATCGCCTTGGTGTACCACTCGATGGCCTCGGGGTACTGCTTCTTGAGGAAGAAGGCGTTACCCTTGGCCTTGGCTTCAGCGGCAGCTTTGTTCGACATGATTGTTGTGGTGATGGAGAGAATGGAGATCAGCGGCCAGCGCAGCCGGACTTGTCGCTTGGGTGTGTTTGCCTGCAGCACATTTTTTAACTTTTTGAAGATATCGCCTATTTTTCGGGTGGTTTGAGCAATGGTCTGAAGAATTTGAAGCACTTTATTTTCTTGGTCTTTTTCCCCGTTTCATTTACCTGCAGCGACAGTTGCACAACCCGATTCGGCAGGTGGGAGAGCATCGCACACGGCAAATCGACAACCAACCATGTCGTGGGGTACCGCCTCCACCACCAAAAATTCATCGATTCAATTGCAATTGCATTTCAATCTCTTTTTCCTGCTTTTGTTGATGGTCTCTTACTCTCTCTTCTCTCCCCCCTCCGGAATTGGAATGGGCAGATGATGACGATTTCGAGGTGAAGGTGCCGGCCGATAAGCCTACCATCGTGAATGCCTGGGACGACGAGGATGAGGACACTGGGGGACCCGCGACAGACAATTGGGAGGATTTCGACAAGCCCAAGGAACCCAAGGCCAAGCCGACCGGCCCGCCCGAGGAGAAGAAGACCTTCACGCAGGTCTCGGGGAAGAAGAAGCGAGGAAAGGCTCTGCTCGAGAAGATCAGGCAGAAGGAAGATGAGGAGGACGATGCGTTGGCCCCGCTCAAGCTCACTTACGAGGAGAAGAAGAAGCTGCAGGAGCAGGTTGTGGCATCCGATCTCGAGAATGCCAAGGACATGTTCGCCGTGAAAGATTCGGCGCTCAAGGACTCGGACATCCTGTTTGGCGATGATGACAACGGAGAGGCTGAGGCGAAGACGGAGATCACGCTCGATTCGTTCAAGCCCAGAGGCGAAAGGGACTACATCAAGCTCGCCGAGCTCGTGAGCAAGAAAGTGGAGCCTTTCTCGGTACGCTGCGGCCCTTTGTCGCCTCACGCCTCAGAGATGTTGAGACGACGAGCGAGCGATTTGTTAATCCTTCCTTTGCACGCAGGCGAGCGCGTTCTACACGACCTTCCTGAAGGAGATGCTCAGACAGACTACGGTCAACGTCGAGCCCGAAGACGTCAAGGACCTCATCGCCACGCTCAACGTCGTCGTCAACGACAAGCTCAAGGCCTCCTCGGCCAAGAAGGGCAAGAAGATAAAGAAGAAGGCTCCCACGAAGACCACGGCGGCCGTGCACGAGGACATGGTGGATGACGAGTACGACATGTTCAGCTGAGCGGCAGCAGTAGCAGCGGTTCTCCCCTTGCTTCCTCCTGGTTGGTTGATTGCTTGCTCGCTCGCGGCGGTGTGACTCTCTTGCGGCTGACGTGAAACACGAAGCGTAATCGGAAGTGTGCGCATTTCATCCACCTATCTAGCACGGGCGATCGCTTCCCCTCCTCCCCCGTTCCCTCTCGGCGTGGTCACTGTTGTGCGTGGACGGATCACGCTTCGGCGTTGCGCTGGAGGTCGCTCTTGCATTGCTGGCAAGTGAAGAACGCGCCTGCGTGTGGGTGTACCGGGAAGCGATTCGAGTGAGTGCGCTCGCAGCAGGTTCGTGATGAGAGGACGTGTGTACCGGGTGTATGTCCGCCGGCATCGTCCGCGCACTCCTTGTGGGACGCTCTGCTGCAGATTCGGCAGCGATACTGCACCGAGCCAAACACAATCTTAGTGGGATCTTGGCCGCACAGCAGAACGGGGGAGGAAACGTACCATCAGGCCGGAGCTTGGTTGGCCGCATGGACACGCGTCTCTGTCGAAGGCAAGCGCGCTTGGCGCCGGCTGTCGCTGCCTCCTCCTGGTCCAGTTGGTGTCGGACGCCGCTGGAGCCTCTTGGGCAATCTTCTCCTCGCGTTCCTTCGTTTTGTTGTCGCTTTCGTTCTTCTCCTCGAGCCACACAAACGAGCTAAGCTCCTTGCTCGGCGCAGCTCGTGTCGGCGAGGGTCGGGCTTCTACGTGCGACGGAGAGCCAAAGATGAAAGCCCGGGGTTGGTGTGCTGAGGGCGAAGGAGCTGTCGGCGTGACTGCTTCATAGTCATCTTCGATGTTGATTAAGCACATCGGAGCTGAGCGGCTTGTGGGTTGGATGTTCGAAGGCGAAGCCACAGTGGTATGATCTTGTGAGAGGGCACGAGGCGCGAGCGCCTGAAGGAGGTTTCTGGGTGAATCCTTACAACTCAACGATTAGCAACTGCTTCTCCTCTTTCCTGCGGGATCGGGAAGTACCTGGGCAGCAACTTCAACTTGTTGCGGTGCCGCGATGGTCTGCGATAGCAGCCTTACCCGGGGTGTCTCCTCGCTTCTGTGGGAGTGTCCAAAAGAAGTATGAGGGCCGCGTCATCCCATGAGGGACGGAATGTACTCACACTTCGGCAAGGCGCTCTAGGCTCGTGCGTTCTATCGCCGTTACGGCGTCGTTGTCGCTCACCTCCGCAGCCGTTGATGATTTAGGGAGGTACTCGTCCTCAGCTCCTCTCCTTAGTGCGCTGTTCAGGGCGAGAGCCAGCTCTAGCTTCTGTTGAGACATACCAATGTCAGGATGCAGGACCGAAGAAAGGAATATGCCGCCGTACGCACCTCCCTGAGGACCCGCTCCTCATCCCTCAAGGACACAACCAATGTTTCAAGCTTCGAGATACGCTTGGTCATCACCGCGTTCTTCTCGCATGCGGCTAGGTGCTTCTGATCACCGACAAAGTGTAAGGACGTGCACGAAAGGCGTAAAGAGAGTAAAATACCTCTCTGACGTCGAGTGCTCTAGCATTCTCCTCTTCCAGATCGGCCATCTTCCTCCGACACTGCGGGCAAGAACAAGGCACAGATGAGTAGCGTGCGGGTGCCCCCGCCATAGGAGCCGCCATTGCACCTCTTGCTGATCATATCTCAGCGTTTTTAGCAGGTGGGCTTTGGTTCTTAGGTCGGCGTCTCGCTCAATGAAGTCCTCTTGAAACTGCTTGAGTTGGCGATCCTTCGCGGCTAGCTGTTCCTTACACTGCAAAAGCTTTTCTGTTGTGCAATAGTGAGCAGCACTTGAAGCAAGCAGCACTACGCGCTGTTTAGGAGAATGTACCTTCACCCTCGTTGTGCTGACTCACCATTTCTTCATGAGTCTTCCTCAGCGATGCAACTAATCAGAGCACGTGCTTAAGTTAGAGGCTCAGTGAGAACATCGCTGTGCTAATAGGGTAAACGTACCCGTATCTTTTTCCATCTCAATGTTCTTTGTGAGCTCCTCGACTTCTTGCTGTAGACTCTTGTAGTTGAGCTCAAACGTATTCGTCAGGCCCTCCGCCCTGCTCATTTTCTCTGCGAGGGCCGATTGTAGTTCCTTGCTCTTTCGCAGCTCTTCTTCCAGATGATACTTCTCCTCCTGCGCAACTAGGTGTTGAACGCATAACGCGAGCGAGCAAGCGAGATTGGGTGCTCAGGAGTACCTGAAGAGATTCAATCATGTCGTTCTTCGCGTTGAGTTTGGCAACGATTGCAGCATGCTCGTGCTTCATCTTGTCGTCATCTTCTTGCAGCCGTTTCATCGCCTCCTCGAGCTAATTACAGACGGAGCGGTAAGGTTACGCTTTCCTGCAAGTACGAAACCGCACAGAGTACCTGGCGCTTCTCTCGAATGCACTCTTCGTGACTCGCGGTGGCAGGAAGGTCTTCTGAGACTCGTGCTTTGGTTCTAACTTCCTTTTGTGCCCTCTCGTAGCGATCCACATCTCTGGATTCCTGTCTCCCGAGACGAAGGTCAAAATAGTGCGTTCGAGATGAGACGAAATGGGGTTGTTGTACCATCCTGTTGCACATCGAGTCTGTCGCGCTACGCATCTGTGCAATAAGCAGGGAATTCGTGTACAATCTCTTGAACTGTTGCGGCACCGGTGTGGTCAGAGAGGTGGAGCGGACGCGCTACGAAAGAGAGGACACCTACCTCCTCTGGCGGCGAAGGAATCTCCTCTACTTGCTCTGGCGCCGCCGTCTCTGAGTAGCATAAAACGATACGTATGAGCTACAGACGTAGTACGGGCAAACCGTGCTTGGTGGTGGGAGTTAGGGCCTACCTTCAGACCTACGCCTTTTGGCTTTCGGCATCTTCGTCCCCGGCTCTTTCCTCTTGGGCGATGCGTTGTGCTGCTCCTTCTCGCCTTCGCATGTGTTCTCGGGCTCGACCGCCATGGTATCCTCTTCCGCTTGCTGCTCCAGCATCGTCGGCAGCTGGGTGGTGCTCTCGTCCGTGTCCTCCTGCATCGTCTTGTGTCGGGTTGCGCGCTACTTGCTCGACTGAACGCCCGAACCGCCACAAAAGGAAAGGAAAGACCGGCGTTCGCCTCGTCGACACAAAAAAAATATTCAAATATGTATTTATAAAATAATTCTTCGACAAATGGGTAAAATAAATAACGCGGTCGCTCTCTGTACAGCAAGCGTGAGCCTCCGCGTGCGGTCCTAAAGGGTACCCTTGTGTGCGCCTGATCAGGCTCACTTGCCCCACAAGTAGGTCTTCTCCACCAGCCGGCGCCCCAGCCCTCCCTTGCGCTGGCGGTAGTCGTACTGTAGGGCGGACCGGGCAGGAGAGAGACGGGTGAGCAAGGAGCGGTCAGCGCACACGGATCGAGTCGCGGGTAGACAGTAAGCGTACGAGATTCACGCCTTGGCCCTGAGCAGGCTGCTGATGCACGGGCGGCTGTTGGTGCGTGGGGTACTGCGGAGCCGCGTAGAAGCCACCGGCTGGAGGCGCCAGGCCGTAGTCGTAGGGAGGAGGAGGCAGCTGTTGCTGCTGTTGTTGGTAGTAGGCCGCCGCGTACGGGTCGTAGCCCATCATCGCTGGCTGAGTCTGCGGGCGAGGCGGGAGTGCAGGGGCGGCCGGCATGGGGAAGGGCATCGACTCCTCTGCTACAGCGATCGGTACGGGAACAGGTGCAGGTGGCATGGGCTCTGATCGAGGCGCCTCGAACCGCTTGACGTACTCGGAGACATACCTGCCGCCAACAACCTCGACCCGATCAGTCGA
Source organism: Acanthamoeba healyi (assembly GCA_000826305.1). Lineage (NCBI taxonomy): Eukaryota > Discosea > Longamoebia > Acanthamoebidae > Acanthamoeba > Acanthamoeba healyi. Next base: position 12,556 of record CDFA01024497.1, on the reverse strand, counting down.
CATGTCTTCAGGACAAGACAGCAGGGGAAGGTTCTGACGCACGTGATGATGCTGTGCGCATCGATCGGGTGCTGGCCATCAAGATCGCTGACGTCCAAGAGCTGCGGGATTCCCAATCGATGCTCGGCAGTCGAGAAGGCGATGCGCAGGTTCTCGTCCCTGGCATACTGTAGAGACGAGAGAGAGAGAGAGAGAGGTCAGCGCCAGAGTAACACCGGCGGCGATCGTAGCATCACAATCCGGTACATACCGGGCTCAACATTCGGAACTCGACTAGTGTGGGATCATAGCTGTGCAGCAGCGCGTTGAAGGCCAAGCCGTCGGCGAAGCTGTACGGGGTGATCACAAAGGTTGAACAAAGAGGGGTTAGGGTGATGTGACTTCCATGCGTCCCGGTTCCCCTGATGGGTGTGCAGTCACCTCTCTGTGAAGTTCTGAATGTTGACGCCGTCGTAGCCCTTAGTGCGCTCCTGGCACCAGTTCAAGAGGGCAGCGTTCGCCGTTTGTTCGAAGCACTGCATATTCACAGGTCGAGGAGACTGCTCGCCTGTGCTTGTTGCTGCCTCAGCGCAGCCTGCACGTTCACCACGACAGCTCTGTCTTGTTAGAATCCGCTCGAGCGCGGCAGCTAGTTGTGGCTGGTGGTAAGGCACGTACCCACAGCGAGCGGCTTCCTTACGCCTGAGTCCAGCACGAGCGTCCAGATCATGCCCATAACCATCTTGGCATCTCCGTCGATGACGTCTGTGGGAGGGAAGTGCATCAGCCACACTGGACAAGCGCACGCGCTGCGCTGCTCTGGACAGACAGGGACTTACTCGCGGGCTTGAGGAAGGGGTAGCTGGTGCTTGTTACTTGCTCGAGCATGTTGAACGCCATCGCCACGTTGTCCAGGGCGTGTATCTTGCTGCTCGGCTGCATGTGGTAGTGCGGCAACGGGATCCCGTACAGCCGATGGAGCAGGTTGATCAACACCACGCCATCTGGCCAGCCGACGCAACCACACCACATACGTAAGTGGTTTCAAGGAACTACACGTGCAAGTGCAACAACTGCAGAGGGGGGGGGGCACGACGTACTGCGCAGGTCTTGTATGGGGTCGTTGATCTGAATGGGAGGCGAGCCGTCCCTCAGCTGCGAGTTTATCCACCTCGTGTAGGTCTGCACTCGCACCAGGGAAATCAACAAATCGTTGCTGCTTGGCGCGTGGTTAGAGAGGGGGGGGGGCAGTACGCGCAGCTGAGCGGCCTCTCGGCTCTGCTCCTTGGCTCGCGTGATCTCTTCGCGGTTGGGGATTATGGTCTCCTGCCTCAGCTCGAGGCTGGGCAGTCGTTCCATCGGCTGACCTGCCTCCGCTGCCGCCTCGTCGACTTGCTGCGGCGGCAGCTGCGCGTCTGGACCAGACACGGCATGGAGAGCGCTGAAGTCGTTGGGCGTCGCAAGGTCTTGCTGCTGCTGCTGCTGCACCTGCTGCTGCAGTAGCTCATTCGGTGGTTGTTGCTGCATGATGGTGTTGCTGTTTGTTGAAGTCAAGTTACTGGTCGTGTCGTCTTGCCACCACTCGATAATGGCAGGCGTCGCCGCGCTTGAGCTCGTCTGCACTACCGGAGGTCCTTCCATCGTCTTGTCCGCGCCGTACCCGTAAACCTCCACTCGTTCTGGTGGAAGTGTGCGTCTCCTCTCGCGCTTGCCTCACCGCGTGTTGCTCCTCGAAGATTCGCTAGGTCGACGAAAACTGGTAAATTTTTTATTCGACAAAATAATTTAATTGGACGGATAAACGTGGACCAATCGGCAAGAGGCCGACACAAAACACTGTGCCTGCTCAGCAGACGGCTCAGCTGAGGGATTGCCAGTACTCGAGCTCGCTCTGTCGTAGCGCGGCGGCGAGCTGGGCGTCTTCGTCCTGGATGGCGCCGGCGCTAAAGGCCCCGAGCTCGAGGTTTGCCTCGTCGCCCATGAAGAAGTCGCCCTCGCGATCGACGGGGACGGGGACGGCAGCGGAAGAGGCAGCTGCAGCGTGATCGTCAGCGGGCAAGAGGAGAACGTTGGCTTCCAGCGCACTCTGGCGGAGCACTTCCTCTTCCAGCTGCTTCTGCGTCGCTTCCCATTCGCTCGCGGCCATCACGTCTTTGTACAGGGTGTCCTCGATCGACTGATTGAGCGTCCAACACGACATGAAGGTGGTAAGGCCTCATGATCACCTCGCTTGATTGATTGATTGCATGGTCGATTGATTGTGTGCGTACCTGTTCGATGGCTCGCTCCATCTCCAGGCCGGGATTGGAGAGCTGCGGCAGTCCGAGCCCAACGCCCACGGAGGGGTTCTCGGGGTCGATGACCGAATTGTAGTGATTGCCATAGTGGTACGACAGGCGGATCGGCGCGTACTCAGTGGCGTAGTGCTTGTGGAAGATGTTGATCGGATCTGGAGGCGAGAAGAAGAAGAAGACGCACTCCCAGGTGAGCAACGCCGCAGAGCGAGATCGAGAGAGAGAGAGAGAGGGAAGGTGAGTACCTCGCTGGCCGTAGGCGTAGACCTCGATCGGCCGATTGTAGATCTCGGATATGGCTTGGATCTCGAGGTGGTTGCCAAAGACCTTGTCCAGCTTCTTCCGCCGCACATACTCTGTGAAGTCCTCGGCCACGAACTGCGAGTAGTGATCCCTTTCCTTCTCCTGCAGGTGATGGAGGACGTCAGCAACGAAACACCGTGGCGGCGACATGACGCAGACACCAGCATTCATAGCGCCACGCTAGAGCCTCGGGCCAGCGCAATCCTCGCGGATAGAGAACACGCGAAGAGGTCGCCGTGCACGACGTACCATGTAGTCCATGCAGCGGCTTCTGACTTCATCGTGCATCTCGGCATCACCGTACACCTGGTCCGCTGTAGGAAGCGAGAGGTCATGTTAGCGCACGGCACAGCGTAGCACGCTTACAGCCAGAGACGACTTCCAGGCTGATGGAGACGGTACCTACGGCCCTGAAGAGGCAGTTGCCATCGCCGATCATCCGCTTGATCTGGTAGCCGACCCTTCGGAGGTCCTCCTCGAACGCGCTCTCGTCTTCGGGGAGCGTCGCGTGCGAGTCGGCGACGACGGCCTGTCGTCCCTCGTCGTCGCTGTTGTACCCGGCATCGCCACCTGACGCAGACCTGCGCGGCTTCTTGGCGTCGCGGTCGCTCAGTCGTGTGGACTGAGACGCGGGCATCGGCCTGGAGGTCCCCACGACAGCTGCCGGCGTACGCGACGTGTCGTGTGGATAGGAGGACGTCGTCGTCGTTGTTGTGGTCGAGCGTGCAGGAAGTCCAGCAGGGAACAGCAGGTCATCATCGTCATCGCAATCAGAGTCGTACATTGTCTTCTGGAATCAAAAAGTCAAGAAACATGGATTAATTTTGCTTTCTCTCTCTGCTCGCTGCAAAAAAATGCATCAATTTATAGCAAATGGCAGAGATCTGGGTGGTACCTTCAATGCTGCAGCTTTCCTTGTTCTCTGTCGATCTTTCGTACTCGGGCGTGATGCGCTTGTAGCAGTATGTATTGATGTTGCTGCACAAACCGCACTCAGCGAATCCACTTCTTGCAACAGAAATTTCCACCAAGATCGATTTTCGATTTCAGTCCATTTCAATAATCAATTAATTATTCTAATTACCAATATCATTTTCATGTGTGATCTCGAATTGATCGTTTGTGTACAGAGGTGGGGAGACAATGTCTTCTCGAAGCTAGGTGCCTAGGGCAGGTCGGTCAGGCTCTTCTTCGGGGGAGGGCCCTTGGGCTTGCCGCCCTCCTTGGTGTAGCGGATGTGCGAAGCCTCGGCCGCGGCGGTGGTACCGTTGTCGTCGGCCTTCCAGCTCACTGTTTGCACGGGCCATTGCACGCACGCGTGTTGGTTGCGTGCACGTCGCCACAAACGAGAATGATGAAGTGGGGCCGCGTACCTTTCGCGGGAGGAGGCTCAATGAAGTTCTTGTGCTGCTTGATCAGGCCCTGCACACCGGTCGGCTGCCCAGGCTTTGCCGCAGGCTGCTTCTGCTTTGCCGCTTCGGCTTCGAACTGGGCCTTGAGTGCTGACGCCATCTCTTCCTTCTTGCTCCTTCTTTCTTGCTTCTTCTTGTGGTCTGCAGCTCCTTGCCCCACACAAAATTAATTCGGTTGCCCTAATTGAAACGTTTCGTTTACTTTTTTGTAACATGTTTCGTTTGGAGTTGCGCTTGTCCCTGATTGGTTGGTTGATTAATGCCGACAAGGGGGTCATGCCGCAATTCATTTCTGGGGCAACACGCAATTTTCTTCACACCACACAGGAGAGAGACGCATCCCAGCGCATCCCCAGCCCCTCTGTAATCACTCAACCCCCACAGCTTACATCTACTACAACAACATGACCGACTCGTCCAAGGTGATCGTGTGCGATAACGGCACTGGTTTCGTCAAGTGCGGCTTCGCCGGCTCCAACTTCCCGGCTTCCATCTTCCCCTCGATGGTGGGCAGGCCCATCCTCCGTTCCGAGGAGAAGTTCGACAACGTCGAGATCAAGGACATCATGGTCGGCGACGAGGCCTCCAAGCTCAGGTCCATGCTCCAGATCACCTACCCGCTCGACAACGGTATCGTCCGCAACTGGGAGGATGCTGAGCACGTCTGGAACTACACCTTCTTCGGTACGACGCGTCACTTCTTCTTCTTCTTCTTCTTCCTCTACTTCGCTCGGATCTGTTGAATGGTCGGTGTGTTCGACATGTTCGACTAATCTTGCCCAAATTACAGAGAAGCTGAAGGTCGACCCCAAGGACTGCAAGATTCTGCTCACCGAGCCGCCCATGAACCCTCTCGCCAACCGCGAGAAGATGGTCCAGGTCATGTTCGAGAAGTACGGCTTCAAGGCCGCCTACATCGCCATTCAGGTTCGCAAATTTCCTCCATCTCCATCTTCTCGACCAGAAGTTCCTACCATTTGGCATCAATTTGCTCTTCTACACGCAGACACATGTGAGACTCACCACGTCCCCTTTTTTCTTGTGCAGGCTGTGTTGACCCTCTACGCCCAGGGTCTGTTGACTGGTGTGGTCGTCGATTCGGGCGACGGTGTGACCCACATCGTGCCCGTGTACGAGGGCTTCTCGCTGCCCCACTTGACCCGTCGTCTCAACGTCGCCGGCCGTGACGTCACCCGTTACCTCATCAAGCTGCTCCTCCTCCGCGGCTACGTCTTCAACAGGACTGCCGATTTTGAGACCGTCCGTCAGATCAAGGAGAAGGTTAGTTCCCTTCGCTCTTTCTTCGCGTTCGCTTTTTGTTCGCTTTCGCTTTCGTTCTTTTCGCTCACGCGATGTCTCTCCACTACAGTTCTGCTATGTCGGCTACGACCTCGAGCTCGAGAAGCGCCTGGCCCTCGAGACCACCACGCTCGTCGAGAAGTACACTCTGCCCGACGGTCGCGTCATCCGCATCGGTGCCGAGCGATTCGAGGCTCCCGAGTGCATGTTCAACCCCGCCCTGGTCGACCAGGAGAGCGTCGGTGTCGGCGAGCTCGTGTTCGACTGCATCAACAAGGCCGATATCGACACCCGTGCCGAGTTCTACAACCACATCGTGCTCTCGGGTGGTTCGACCATGTACCCCGGTCTGCCCTCGCGTCTCGAGAAGGAGATCAAGCGCCTCTACTTCGAGCGCGTGGCCAAGGGCAACAAGGTTTCGATGCAGAAGTTCAAGTGCCGCATTGAGGACCCGCCCCGCAGGAAGCACATGGTGTTCCTCGGCGGTGCCGTGCTCGCTGAGATCATGAAGGACAAGACCGCCTTCTGGATGAACAAGTCCGAGTACGAGGAGCAGGGTCCCCGCGTCCTCCGCAAGTGCTTCTAAGCGCTCTCCCCGCTGCCCCAAGCCCTCCGTCTGCGCCCGTCAACCACCAAGAGAGGGGAGGTCTTTATTCGCCGCGATGCCGCTCCCTAGCACGACGAGGCTCCTGCTCGCCGGCTTGCGTCGTCGGCCTTAGCTTTCTCCATTCGTCATTGCTGTCCTGGCCTCTCTTCTCTCTGGACACGACCTTGTTTATCAAAGGACAGCAATACATTGTGTGTTTCATCCCAACTTGTTCCCCTCTCGTTCCTCATCACTTAGCGCAGCAAGCTGTGTGCCTCAAGGAAGTGTTGTTTTCAAGAGGGCGTGTTGGCCCAAACAGAGAATGTACAGATAAGATGGTGGTGATGATGATGCGTGGATTGGGTGTGAAAAGGAGTGTAGGTATGGATAGAGGGTGTGTAGAGGGCCAAGCGCTGGAGGCAGAGCTGATCTCAGTGCGGGGACGAGAGGGAGAGTGGCACGATGTTCTTGGTGCCGGCGGCGTACGCGCGGGCGTAGTCAAAGGACGCGAACTTGGAGAGGATGTCGGTGAGGGTGATCAAGCCGACGGGCCGCTGGTGGTCGAGCACCCACACGCGGTGGACGCGCGAGCGCAGGACGAGCTCCATGACTTCAATCAGCGTCGTGTCGGGGCTGCAGGTAACGAGGTTCTTGGGCCGCGTCGGATCGCTCTCCTGCACGCGCGTCAGGAAGACCTCGACGGGCTCGCGCAGCAGGTGGACCGTGTCGGGCGTGATGCCGCGCAGGTCCGACGCCGACAAGTTGTAGAGCAGCCGCTGGCCGTCGCCGCCGCCGCCGAGGCTCCCGCTGCCGACGATGCCGATGGCGTGGACGCCCGACACGGCTAGCGCACGGAAGGCCTCGAGCGCCGTCTTGCCCTCTTCGATCGAGTAGATGAGGCTCTTGACCGCGCTCTTGCTGGCCGACGACGGCGTGTGTGAGGCAGAGGTCGAAGCGGGCTCGGGGCCGGCCAGGCCGAGTGCGCTCACGCTGCTGTTGATGAGGTGGTGGTTGAGGTTGCGCCTGTGCTCGACGAGGAAGCGCACGACGTCGCTCTGGGCCACCAGGCGGTAGTGCTCGAGCCGCTGGCCCTCCTCGTCCTCGTCTTCGGGCCACACCCGCACGAGCGCGCGGTGCAGGCCCTGCGCCATCTGATCGAGTAGCGAGCAGACCGAGTCGAGGTGGCGCTTGACCACCAGCGAGCCGCGTCCGCGATGCTCCTGCTGCTGCTTGAGGAGCACCTCGACGATGGGCACCTCGCTCATCTTGGCCTTCAGCTCGAGTTCTGACGCCTCGACTGAGGCCTCGCTGGTCTGCTCAAAGAAGTGCATGGTGCCCCAGCACAGGTAGGAGCAGATGTCGAGGATGTCGGCAATCCCGAGGATGCAGCGCTTCTCCTCGTCGTAGACGGGGAGGGAGATGAAGCGATGGGCCTTCATCAGCGCGCAGGTGGCGGCGATCGAGGCCTGCGGTCCGACCCACACCAGCGGCGTGGCCTTTTCGACGACCGACGAGAGCGAGGAGAAGGCCATGAAGTCGTTCTGCCGTCCGTGCAGCCCCTCCATGTGTTGTACGATCTTGCTCGAATGTGCAGCTGCCATTTGGTTCAGTTCTTCGATTCGTATATTGGCCTGCAACAAAGCTCTATGGGGGTGGGAAGTTGTGTCTCACACAACCATAGTCACGCTCGTCCATGGATGGTGATGGTCTTCGCGCTGCCCAGATTTGGCGATTCGTCGTCTCCTCGAGATCCTGCTGGCGTTTGGGCGGCTACTTGGCGGGATTCCCTTCCTTGCTACGTCTTGCTCCCCGGCCGGGTGTTCAAGTCCAGCCACGGCCTCATCTTAGCGATCCACGCCGGTGAGGTTGAAGCAGCCATCTAACCACTCGAACACCAGGGCTGCACGGACTACCAAGACCTTCATGAGTCATCCCGCTCTACGCCGGTAGTTTCGCGAGCGGTCGCGGGCGCGAAAGCCGGCGTGCGGCAAACGCAGGCAAAACTCAAATCCGGCGTGCATGGGGTGAGGCGCTACGCGCGAGAGCTCACAACTGACGGCGTAGATAGCACAACGAAGCAAGTAGAAGGAAGAACAAGAGAAGATGCTTCTACGGAAGAGGGTACATGCGCCGCAATCGGCAAGCGAGCTGGAGCAGTCGCTGCAATGCGACGAAGAAGAGGAAGGAGTGGATGTCATGGCTTCGATCAAGGAGCCGATCGCGAAGAAGGCCAAGTGCGAGGGCAGGGCTTATCTGCTCGTTACAGCTGCTCGCATGACAAAGCCTGAGCCTTCCATCGAGTGCGCTACTTGCGCTACCTCTGTTCCCCTTGCGAGGCTCGGCCTCACCAAGGCCCCAGCACAGGTTCGTCTCCCTACACCATCCACTTACGAGTGTGCTCGGCTTGATTCGCTAACCGACACCGCACACCGCTCTCTAGTGGCGCTGGAGATGCAACAGCTGCCTCGCGTGGTCGAACCGGGCCGATCAGGAAGAGCACTATGTTCCACCCATGCTGCCGCGATACCATGAGCCTGAGGAGTGAGCGTGGCCACGCCAGTCTGTGGTGAGTGCCAACGTTGGGCGCTCTTTTTATTGCCCGAGGTTGGGGCCAATCGGCTTTTTTGCGAGGTGAATTTGTCAGCTTTTTTGTTTTGCGATTTTCGATTCCACGAAAAAAGGAGGCTTCGTTATGGTCTACCTTGTGCTGTTTCGGAACCGGCAAAGGAGGAAGCGGAGAGAGGCGGGGTGAAGAAGTTGCAGTTCCGCCCGCACGCGCGTGAGGACATTTTTCAATTCGAGAGATAGAGGGGCGGTCTGTCGTCTACGAGCTAGACAACAAGGACTACAAGGGCTTGAGCAGGGCCAACGTGCCAGAAATCCGTACGTTGGGCCCAACATCGCAATCACGTCCAACGTTCCATTTTACGTTATTAATCAATTCCATTTTCGAATGCCTCCCCCAATGATTCACGTGGACTAGTCTCTACTTGCGAGTAGAGCAGAGACTGGCCGAGGATGGATCACAACAAAGCTGTTCCCCTGACCAGCGACAAGATCAAGAACTATCTCAAGAATCTCAGAAGCGAACAGCTCGCCCCCGATGTCCTCAACCAGACCCTCGACCTGGCCAAGGAGTTCAGGTCCAAGGACTATCCCCTCATCCATCTGCTGCTACAGAACCCGCTGGCCGAGCTCATCTCGGCTGCCGTGCCGTCTCCCTCTGCTCGTACGTGCACCTGCCTCGTCTGTTCCTTCCTCTCATGCTCTCGCGACCTACCGTCGATCCTAACCATGCTCGCTGCGTGCGTGCAGTCGTGGTGAACCCTTCGGAGGGTACCGTGCCTGGCTTTCTGTACCTGTTCGACGCTCGTGTGCCCATCGAGAGGCGTCGAGTGCGTCCTCCTTGCCCTGCCCTCGTGGCTGTGTTGCGTGCTGTTATCATGGTCGTCCTTCTCGATGCACCGCGGTGGCTCATACGGTGCTCCTCTCCTTCTGCAGTCCGATGAGATCAGATGGAACGACTCGAAGAAGATGTCGGTCAAGCTGATCATCTTCAACGAGAGCAGCGGCATGTACAAGCTCAAGAACAACAAGAACGATGAGGGTGCTGTCGTCATGCGGAGGCAAACGTGGAGAGCCGATGGCGGCGACAAGGGTACGCCACCCGGTGTCACGGCTCTTGCTCACTCACGCTGTGCCTCATCGCCTTCTTTTTCTTCCATCTCGATCAGGCTGGAGGCGCAATGAATACAAGCTCGTTGTGAAGGAGACCTACTTCAAGCAGGCCTCGGTAGGACCACCACGCAGCCTCCGCCCGCATTTTGCATCCCTGTGTCTAACTCGAGAGTGCGTGCGCGTTCAGGATGGCCGGCTGTCTGTCACCGAGGGCCAGTCGCTGCAGGAGTTCCCCGTGCTCGTGCACTACTTCTGGAAGAAGTACGTGTTTCATTCCTTCCGATGTTGTGCATGACGCGCAGACCACCCGTTCACAATCGTTCATGTCTAACGGCACCCTCCGTCGTGTTCTCTCGCGTGTAGGTCGTACGTATCATCTGTTTCCATTGAGACCGGTCCGTTCGACGTGCTCGGGCTCACCGCCTCTGTGCTATGTGTCGTGCAGCGAGGCGAGTGGCCACCCGCGCAAGAAGAGGAAGAGGGGCAACTCGTTCAAGGCCGAGGAAGAAGATGCAGAGGATTCGCCGGAGCAACATTTTGGCGAGCCGGACCAGATCATGAGCATGTCATCCCTCCTCGCTCACGGCGGTACTGCGTCGTCTGGTACTATGGCAAGTGCGCCCTCTTTCCTCTCGAGCACGTCATCCACATCTTCGACGTCCTCGTCCTCGTCGCCTTCACTTCAGCCGATGGCCACGAACGCGCGCGCCAAGCGCGGGAGGGAGAGCGGCAACACCATGATAGCGACTGCACCGCGCAACTTCATACCTCATCCTGATGCTCACAGCTTCGAAGACTCGCAGCAGGGCACGCATGTTGATGATGACGAGCTGCTGTTCTCTTCGTCCTCGTCCTCTTCGCTGGGCATGTCGAGAGGTTCGATGTCGAGGAGCCTCGAGCGGATGTCGAGCTTCGCCATAGCGCCTACGACTCCGTCGCTGCAGTCGCCATCGACCATGCTTTCCCTCAACTCGCCCTCGATGGGTCCGTACTCGAACCCGGTGGCGACGCCCTCCTTCTATACGCCGCGCTTGTCCGTCAAGAGCGAACCGGATGAGGACGACTTTGCCCTCGCCTCTGACATGGTGTACGTCTATACTCCATCGCAGACTGGCGTGCAACATGCAAACGTGCCTCTGCACACCGTACCCGGTGCACCACCATAGAGCTCTAACGTCGCCCTCCCGCGAACAGGTTTACCTCACGTGTCGAAAACGGAGCCCTCGTCCCGTTCACACCCGTCCCGTCGTCGATGAATGCTGCTTCCACCAGCGACAGCACTGGCCCCAGGCCCGCGGAGATCAAGAGCTACGCGCCAGAGTCCGGGTACCCCGAACTCATTCCCCTTCTTTCTCCTTCGTCGATCATTCTGCTGACTTTTTGCTCCTCTTCAGCCCGTCGACCGAATACACCAAGATGATCTTGGTCCACAACGGCTTCCACATGAGAGAGGACAAATGCTATCGCTTCTCGTGCCTCTTCGAGGAGGTCTCCGTTCCGTGCATCGTACGTTCTACTCTGATGTTTTCCTGCTCCTCCACCGCAACTGCTTCGCTCACAGGAGCCTACCGTGACGCAGGAAGTCGCCCCGGGAGTCGTGCAGTGCCTGGTCCCTCCGCATAAGCCTGGAATCGTTTACTTCTGGCTGGCGTGCATTGAGGAAGGCAGCAACACAGGTAACGCACTCTGTTCCGTTGCACCACAGTGACGCTGAGAGCGCTATGTTGGGCACACTGGATCCATTCTCACGTGTGCCCCGTGCTCTGCCTTCTTTTTGTTTGGCTGCAGTCGACCTCACTGCGCTACCCAAGGAGGGCGACACAGTTCAGTATTCCCAGCCCGTTCCCTTTTACTATGCGCCCATGGACCCCTCTGGTACGATGATACCTCTTTCATCTTTCGCGCATTGCTTCTGTGATCGCTCATACTGTGCGAATGAATAGGACGCTTGTCTCTGGCTTGGGAGCTGGTCGGCCACAACGACATCTTGTCGGTCATGAAGCACTTCAAGTACACCGCGAAGGAGCTCGACCTCTCCAACAACGGACTCGCGTACGCGATGACACGATCTCTCGCCGATCCAGATCCTCTTCAACTCACCCTGCCTTCCTTCGTGGCTGTGTTGCGCTCACCTCCACAGAAATATTGATTGCCTCGAGGGCTTCAGGGAGCTGAACACGCTCATCCTCGACAACAATCACCTCACGCACGACACCAAGTTCCCGCCCATGCCCAAGCTGCGGACTCTTTCGATCAACCACAACTGGTACGCCAAAGTCATCAGCGAATCGGCTTTTCCCTCTGAGACTGAGTGATGTGATGTGTTTTTTAACACAAAACGACCTCCAGGCTGATCGAGGTCGACAAGTTCCTGGACAACATCGTGGCGGCCGCGCCCAATCTGCGTTACTTGTCAACGCTTCACAACGCCGCGTGCCCGTTCTTCTCTTCCGCCAAGCACCACTACTACAACTACAGGTATGCGCCAGTCCTCTGTCTTGCTCTCTCCTTCTCTCCCTCTTCCAGATGTGCTCCGCTGTTCTAACGCCTGTTGTGCGCCCAGGATCTATATTCTGAGTCGCCTGCGCAAGCTTACCCACCTCGACAGCTCTCCCGTCACCATGGAGGAGTGGCGGCATGCCGAGTGCATTATGCCGAGTATGTTGGACCTGCGAACAGCGAGCAAATCATCACCACCCCTGGCCTTTGCTCATCTCTGCCTCTTCTTTTCATTGTGCAGGCGGCGAGGCCGCGCCCACCGGTTCGAGTGGCATGGAAGAGTTCAACCTGGTCGATGATGATGTACGGGCAGCTTCCCCCACTCGCTCCTTTACCTTCTCCGTACCTCACCTCTCTGACCTCTCAGGACCTGTGAGGACGAGAGGGTCACTCAACAACCAAGACATGGCCCACCGTAGCCACACCACCTGCAGCACTGCTTCCTTGTAAAGCTTGTCCCCATCTTTTATGTACATTTAAATAATGGTTTATTTTCTGCTGTACCC
>CDFA01024482.1:66264-87512 GCA_000826305.1 Acanthamoeba healyi | reverse complement strand
TCACACGCAGCTGACACTCTCGCCGCGGTCGCCAAGATGGAGGACGCCCTCCTCGAGGCCAACTACGGCCCAACACCTACGTGCCTTCGAGAAGTCCTACGATCGCCTCTCCGAGACAAGTGGATGGCTGCCATGAACAAGGAGTTCAGTGCCCTTGTGCTCAACGGCACATTCGACCTCATCAAACTCCCAGCCGGCCGGTCCGCCGTCAGCACACACTGGGTCCTCAGGATCAAACCTGATGGCACATTCAAGGCGCGCTTCGTAGCACGCGGCTTCTCCCAACATGAGGGAGTTGACTATGAAGACACCTACGCCCCTGTACTACGGCTGGAGAATCTTCGGTTCCTCCTCACATACGCCATCCTGATGGGTCTTGAGATCCACCAGATGGACGTAGACAACGCCTTCCTTCAAGCAATCCTTGAGGAAGAAGTCTATGTGATGCAGCCAGAAGGCTTTGTCGACGCGACTTGACCTAGCTTCGTCTGTCGTCTCAAGAAGGCCCTCTACGGCCTCAAGCAAGCCCCACTTGCCTGGAACTGCACTCTCAACGCTTTCCTCCTCGATCTCGGCTTCGCAGCAACTACGGCTGATCCCTGCATCTACAGCTACCACCACCATGACACTGACCCGTACGACGCTCGGCTTCACCAGACCTACCTCCTGAACAACAATCAACGCCGTATCTTCCTCTCCATCTACGTCGACGACCTTCTGATCATCGGTCACATCAACAACGTCAACTTCATTAAGCAGAAGCTTGCAAGCCAATTTCAAATGAAGGATCTTGGCCCCATCACTACAATCCTGGGCATCAAGGTTGTCCACAACAACGCTCGAGGCACCATCGATCTCTTGCAGCCCTCCAAGATACATCAACTAGCACTCAACTTCGGCGTCTCTGAGAGCAAACCCCTCTCCACGCCGCTTCCAGCCGGATGCAACCTTGAAGTCATCGACGCAACCCCAGTTGTTTGTCTCAAACTCAAGTATCGAACCATCGTCGGTGCGCTCCTCTACATCGCGCTCTCAACACGCCCAGATATCCTTTATCCTGTCGTCTACCTCACGCGTTTCCTGTGCGCGTACGATCACACGCACTTCGCCGCGGCCAAACACATCCTCATCTATCTTCTCGGCACGATCAAGCAGACCGTGCACTACAAACGCTCGTCCAATCATGCGCTGACCCTCTCTCAGCTCAACAATCCGCTCGAACAGCTACTACCTCAGATCCATGGTGATGCCAGCTATGGCACTGACAAGCGTACCGCGAAATCCGTCTCTGGTCATGTTACCCTCCTCGCTGGCGGCCCGATAGCGTGGTACTCCAGACTACAGCCAGTGGTCGCTCTGTCGTCAACGGAGGCCGAGCTGATTGCACTCACCGATGCCACACGCCAAGCACTCTACCTTCGGAAGCTCTACATCCCATTCGGTCTCTCGCTCGATCCGCCGACCGACATCTTTTGCAATAACCAATCTACTCTCCACATCATCGAGAAACCACCGTTCGCCTACCATGCTCGACTTAAACACTTCAGCATCAAGGAAGGTTTCGTCTATGATAATGTCCAAGCCGGACGCGTCGCCGTGTACTACGTCCCATCGAACGACAACCTCGCCGACTTTCTCACCAAGGCCGTCCCCGCACCAAAGCTCAAGCTCGACAAGATCAAACTCAATCTGCTCATCCGCGACTGACATGCACATTGTGTTTGCAGGGGAGTGTTGGATACGACGATACTCGTTCCCATGTCTCTCTTTCTCTCTATTTGGATCTCTCCCTTATTTGTCTGTGTCTCTTCGCTCATGTACCCCCGCTCAGACACCAAATACACTTTCTTCTCTCTCGTCGATCGTCAACAAATGTAAGTGTAAGTGCAGACCACTTGGCAGTAAGGAGAAGGTCTTGAACCTCTTCATTTTCAGGGCTTTCAGCTTGCTTGCAAGGTGGTCGCATTGCTCCTTGTGTGACAAGTCCTTGGCCATCACCTGTGACAGGTAGGCCGTCAGCGCCTCGCTCTCCCTCTGGTGGTCGTAGAGACATTGAATGTCCAGCAGCATCTCCAGGAGCACAAGGCCTGCCGAAAAAACATCTGCCACTCCACCGTTGTGCAGCACAGCCTGAACCATGACAGGTAGAAACGTGTACACAAGTAAGCACTGGTGGCGATGATGAAACATGCTAACAAGAAAGTTGTATGAGCTCACCGTGTAGTCTCGGTCGTGCTCAGCTTGTGTGCACTCGGGTGTGCAATACCCTGGCGTGCCACAGCATACTACGTTGTCTGTGCTGCTTCCCAGCAAGAGACTGAACTCGAAATCGATCAACTTGACCTGCAAACCTGGAGGAAGAACCAGTTGGTCAACGCTGGACCAGGAGACCACTCAATGCTGGTTCGTACCTTTCCCATCAACTTGTGAGGTGATGATGTTGTCTGGTGTGTTTGTATTTTTGAGATCCGCAGTTAGGTGAGATACAATGCAGGAGGAAGCCACAATCGGGATCACACCCTACCTGATTTGATATCCAGATGAATAAGGCCGAGTTTGTGAATGCCTGCGAGCGCCTGATGGTTTAAGATTTCCATGTAATGCACAATCATTGTAAGTATTCTAACTGTGCACACATTACCACCAGGCGCACCACTGAAGTTGGGCTTACCTGGAGCAACCCGCACGCAAAGAGCTGCATCTCACTCCTGTCTGTTGGGTTGATGGTGCATGGTGGTAGGTACTCCAAGTCAAGTACTTGCCAAATGAGCAATGACTGAGGAGCCTGGGCGCCAGACCTGAACAGGCACACAGGGCATGGAAGCTGTTAGGGCCCCAACACGCAGTACTTTTGAGTGCTCTTTCATACCTTTGCCTTGCAGGAGCATATATGCTTTGAACTCATTGTTGTTGTTGATGTTGATGAAGGGCATGAATGTTTCCATTGTCTTGTGCACAAGGAGTTCTCTGCTGCTGCATGCCCTACCCAATACTACTTGTATACCACCACACTTGGGGACAAAGATAAAGTCAGTACTTGGGCACTGACTCATGCCAAATTGGACAGCCATGGACACACCTTGGACAAGAGAATTGCTTCCATTATATCTGTTGTGGCGTCACTACTGTTAGTCCTGTTGTGCTTGTACTTGCTGCTCCCAGAGCTTCCAGAAATGCCAGAGCAGCCACCCGCACTCTGCAATTGGATCAGACAGGGGTCACTAGGGCACTCATGCACACACATCCCACAAGAAATATCTACAATGTACTTGAGGCTCTTTGTTGTTGTTGTTGTTGTTGTTGTTGTCGTCAGCGTCGGTGTTGTTGTCGGTGTTGGCGTCGTCGTCGCTGCCGCCACTGCCGTGTTGTTTGTCCCTGTGGCTCTTGACTTCTTTTGTGCCCTAAAGGTGAAAACATATTATGTTGCTAATCAGCAAGATGTAGATGGAGGAAAACAAGGTAAGGAGCTGTACCCTAAGCTGTTTGCTGACAGCATGAGTGAAGAGGTCACCATAAATGGACAGGCGCCACATGAAAGTAGTGTAGTGCAGGAAGCCCTCCAGCGTAGCCAAACTTAGGCCATCAAGAAGTTGCAACCATTTGAAGAAAAGCTTTTTGGTCTTGTGTTCCATCTCCTGCCACATGAAGTAAATGCTCGTACGCAGAGCGATGGAGTCGGTCGATGGTACGGTCCCTTGCCTCAACGTAGTATTGGTAAGAATGCGCTCGCTTTCTGGGGAGACATGGTATTGACGCGTTCTGTGTGGCGGTATGGCGCAGGGAGTTCAAGGAGGCGATCAGTGTCGCCGAGTTCATGCGGCAGCAAGGAGTCCGCCAACGGTCTCAACACCATGCAGGTCGGCGGCGTCGGCTTCCCCTCTGACAACCTCAAAGCCTGAGCCTCCTTCTCCATGCCTCTGGAAGGGCTGGACGATGAGGACGAGCAAGGCGTGAAGAGAGTGGGGGCGCTATTGCAAGTGAGTGGCTACTGGGCCATAGCTGAATGTACATTCCTCTGACCTTGCCCATCGGTGCCCGGTTTTTACCGCCTTTATATTTGATTGTTTTTTCAGGCCGCGACACGATACGGTTGGGGGGGGGGTTAGAACTCATTTTATGAATCGAAGATGAGCTTCATCTCGAGGCGAGGCTCGCACATTGGGGCGAGCTCCGGGGACAAGGAGAAGGACAAGGACAAGGAGTTCATGGCCAAGATGCTGAACAAGAAGGAGGAGAAGAAGCACGGCAGCAGCGTGCTGCTCAAGAAGAAGGACAAGACGTCGTCGAAGAGCAAGACGAAGAAAAAGAGCAAGAAGAAAACGGGGGGCGACGTGGACGACAGCGACAGCGATACCGACAGCGAGCTCGATCGCTCCTCCTCTTCCTCCTCGTCCGATTCGGACGAGAGCGAGACCGGCGGCCGCCACCTCAAGCGATCGCACTCCATCTCGTCGCTTCTCACGTTGGGCAAGAAGAAGGGCAGCAGCATCAAGGGCCACCCTTCCTCTTCGACGTCGTCGTCGGTCTCGACGGACGTGGTGAAGGTGCGGTTCAACATTCTGCTCAAGCTGATCGTCGGGCTGCCCTCGTCGGCCAACGATCGGCCGGTCTACGTGGCGTGGAAGCGCGGCCGCAAGCGACAGAACCGCGGCGAGACCAAACACATCCGCTCGACCGGCGGTGTGGTGATGTGGGGCGAATCAATCTGGCTCGAGGTCACCATGGCCGCCCACCTCCCTGCCTCTTCCTCCTCCTCCTCCTCTATCTCGTCCTCTTCCTCCACTTCCTCCTCGGCCACCGGTGCATCCTCCAGCGCCCTGCCGCCGCCAGCTGTCGCGGGCAGCTCGCCGAGCAAGAGCGCCATCATCGTACCGGCAGCGGCGGCGAGCTCTGTGGCCAAGAGCGGAGCTCCTCAATTTGACAGCAAGAACCTTATGCTCTCCATCAAGCGAGAGGTGCGCCGGCCTGATCAAGCAGGACACTTGCGTGAGCGTGCGTGCTTGTGACACGTTGTGAGTGATCATTATTGAACTGATTGCCTGTTCTTGCGCCTCAGGGCAAGAGCTCGTCGCTAGGGAAGCTCACGATTGATCTCGCTGACTATGCTGCCGATGGCACCAGTGTACGTTCCGCGCCTGCACTCACATCACATATTGATCACCAGTTGCCACCACTCTCGCGGGGAGCTGCAGCTGTTGGTTCTCACTGGTGATCGCCTACAACAGGTCTCTAAAGAGTTCAAGGTTAGAATGGCTGGCTTGAAGAAGAGCGAGCCCAAGGACGCAATCCTTACTGTACGCCTCTACCGCCCCACACTCATTGATGCACACAATAATATGCACAAGGAGCTGACGCGCGTACCCTTGACACCACGCCAGGTACAATTTAAATCTGAATGGCTCAAGCTGAACGACAAAAAGCTCGTGCGCAAGCCGTATGTGACCCAAACTCGGTGATGTTGTGCGGGAGAGCGAGAGTACTCACTCTGCTTTCGTCCCTTTTCGTTCTGGTACATTATCACCGTCAATCCAGAGGCAGCCTCATTCAAGTAGCTGCCCCGCATGTGGATCAGCCGCTAGGCATTGGCCCCCGTCTCAGATCCGATTCTGGGGGTGGTTCTCGCGCACAGCTGGGATCGATGGCCTCCTTGGTAGGCGTACGTCATTACACACACTCTCCTTTCCAGTACACCAGCCACACCGACCCTACTCACTCTCGACGTGAACAGAGGGAATATGAACTTGTTACGGACAGCGAAGCCGATTACTCAGAGTCTGATGCGGATATGACCGCTGACACTGATTTATCGGACACTGATTTCTCTGGATCAGGGACAGACGTACGTTCTCCCTCGCTTGGACGAGTGACCGAGACCGTCGATCGGTGATTTGGTAACCAAGTCCATGTACGACACTGTGTGTTTCACTCTGCAGAGCGATGGCGAGGACAGCGGATGGGAGATCGACTCGACGCGAGTGGAGCTCAAGCGAGAGAACGCACGCCTGAAGCATGCGGAGAAGCAGCTCGCAGCGCTGCTCGAAAAGGCCAAAAAGGACATCGAGAGCAAGGATCGTCACATCTTGCAGCTCAAGGTCGAGCTCGAGAAGAAGAAGGAGCGCAATCGGCGGATGGATAATGTAGCCAGCATCGTGTCTACTCTCGGCATCGCCCTCGACGACCAGGACGAACGGCAAAGTGATGCCCACGAACGACAGCAGCCGACAGAAGCAAAGGACGATGACGGTGATGCGGACGCAGCGAGCAGGGCAGCGCTGGATCGGAAGAAGCTGGAGAATGAGAATCAAGAGCTGAGGAAAGGCGTAGTCGAACTGCGAGGGCTGCTCGAGAAGAAGGACGAGGAGCTGACCGCCCTCGGCGAGAAGCTGGAGGTGATCGAGCAGGCGCTGCGCGACAAGGAGCGCGAGATCAAGCAGCTCAAGAGGGATATCGACAAGGAGAAAGTGCAACGTATCGACATGCAGATCAACAAGGAGAAGGATAAGCTCGAGGAGGTGGAGCGAGCCATAAACGACAAGAGCGAGATCAAGAGGCTCAAGCAGGAGCTGCGCAGCCGGGAGAAGGAGGCGGCCACCTTGTCCGAGCAGATGGCCAGCAAGGAGGCCCAGTGGCGGGCTAAAGCCGAGCAGTACGAGGTCGAGATCAAGTCGCTCTCGCGCACCATCGAAAACTTTGGTCGTACCAAGTGGTGAGCGCCTCTCTCCCCCTCTCCTCTTCCTCCATCCTCTGGTGTGTCATCCACCAGCTGTAACTACATCTCCACCTCCCGCGCGCAACTTGAACGTTGCGAATTGCCTGTCGCGTGCGGCGTTTTTATCGCGAAAAGGGAAGGAATGTGAAGCGTGGAACTGTACACGTTGTGGAAAGGAAAGGGACGCGCGTCCCGTCGGAGAAGTCTCCTTTAGCAGCAGCCCTCAGCTCTTGGACTTGCGAGCTGAGGGCTGCTGCTAAAGGAGAGGGGATATGCTCCGCCAGAGAAGCTTCCAGTTCTTGGGGCTTGCTCTGTTGTTGTGCAGCCTCTTGGTCAACGTCATCTTTCTGTGTGACCGTACCCGCCCCCCACAGCACTTTTTGTGTTTATAATTTATTTATAATCAATTAAACTCCTGGGGTGCATGGTCTGGACAGGCTTTGTGCCCAGGCTTGAGTACGCGCTTAACGATCAGCTAGCCGGCCAAGTGAGCGTCGCTCGGCACCAAAGCACACGTAAAACGGAGGCTGAACATGATAACGCAAGCGCTGCGTTGTCAAGTCCCTCCGCCCATGTGACACGAGCGGGACAAAGTCCTGCGCTGGGGTCCGACGTGAGTGCCGCGCTGGATCAAACTAAAGACCCACCAGTGGCGGCTGGGTCAATGCATGCATCCGTCAAGCCGACCATTGTCGGAGAGGCAGTCGTGGTGGCTCCCTCGCCCGCGGCAAAATCGAGCTCTCCGCGGGCCGCTCTGCCTTCGCCCGAGACGCTCAGGACGACTGCTAGCAATTATGAACAGCTAAGGGAGCTGGGGCCGCTCCTCAACAGGGAGGACACATTCGACAGCGCCCTTGATCGTACCATACGCTCTGTTGTTGTGGCTCCTCTGCACCATG
Organism: Acanthamoeba healyi; assembly: GCA_000826305.1. Taxonomy (NCBI): domain Eukaryota; phylum Discosea; order Longamoebia; family Acanthamoebidae; genus Acanthamoeba; species Acanthamoeba healyi. The sequence goes on along the minus strand of CDFA01024482.1, from coordinate 79,904 downwards.
GTGCTCGTGTGATGGCGACTGACTTTGCAATTATCTGCACACAGCTGACGCCAGCGAAGTGATTGAGATGATGAAGCTTGTGGAGGAACATAGCATCAAAGACAAGAAGATCATCGCCGTCACCCTGGTACGCACATTGCATAGGTTTGTTGCATTTATTGGTAGCTCATCAACACGCGATAGGTGAGCCAAGGCATGCTTGACTTCACGTTCAACTGGATCTGCTCCGTGCGGCGCTTCAACTTCTCCAACTACGTGATCCTTGCCGCAGATGCGAACACCTACGCCTCACTCTCGGCTGCCGAGGTATGCCATTAGGCCTCGCTGGACTTGGACGCCCTTTGGCTAATGATCTCGTTCCAGGTGCCAGTGGTGTTTATGTCCGGAATGGCTTTCGGGTCCAATCAGTTCCTTACCTACGGCACCACAGCCTATCAAGGGCTCATGCACATCCGGTACTCTGTCCTGCTTTGTAAGCCCTTACCATTGTTGTTGTTGCACTCATCATTCGCCTTGCCACAAAGGCTCCTCTACCTCAACCACTTGCTCGAGCTTGACTACCGAGTGCTCCTCTTCGATGTCGATCAGGTGTGGTCTGCAAATCCGTTCGACTTTATCGACATGGATTCTTCAGCAGACTTCTTCACTCAGAATGATGGTACGCGTAATCACCTTGGTCTGGCGATGATCATCTAGCTTTGACGCCTTGTGCTCATACCTGCTCGGTACTATCGTGTCACTCGTTCACCCAGGCGTGGACACGAGGCGGGTGTCCTGCATGGGTTTCATTTTCTTCAACCCAACACCTGCGATCAAGCGAGTGATGGAAACTGTTCGAGTTGAGCACTCGCGCTTGGTACCACACCACACTCACGGCCGACTGACACTCAGCTAGTCTTGCCGTTAATCGATTGTCTCCCACCCTTTACGACAGACAAGGAACAAGCCCTACGCGGAACGCAACACCGAACAAAAGATCTTCAACCGGATGGGCACCAAGCTGGACAGTACTCTCTTCACTCTTCACTCCCTTAAGATCGTAGTTGACTCATACACTGTCCTTATAATCCTTGATGATGATGATGACCACGAAGAACGCTTGCTGAACCGCGAAATGTTCATCTCCGGCGGTCTGTACTGGCACAAAGACATCAAGATCAACAACTTCACGCCCGTGCAGATTCATGCCAACTGGGCTGTCGGTTGGTGCATCTTCACCTTGTTGTTGGCCTTTGGCCTGTACACCCGGCCTGTTATTCATGTCTTCCTCTTGCGTGTTGAGACCTGCAGGCCACCAGAACAAGCTGGATCGACTGCAGTCCAAGAAGTTGTGGATGATCGAGCCAGGCTACGATTGGAATCGAACGACGGCTCCGGCCAAGTGCGACTACACGAATGCAGCTCCTCTCCGACACACTGCTGTCGCCCCTCCGCGTCTCCACGAGTTGGTGATCACGATCAAGATACTTCCCTCAGCAGCAGTCGCGACTGACCAGTCCCTGACGGCAACGAAGAAGATCCTCCGCGCTCTGATCGACTCCATCATTTCGGCCGACTACTCCTCTCCTTACAGCGCGGAGCACCGCTGGCGAGAGAAGCGAATCGACATAGAGTTCCACCGTCCGGCGGCCACTGGCGCGTATGAGGAGCCACTCGAGACGTTTTACGATCGCCTGCGGCAGGAGCTGCATTCACAGTGGGGCAAGGGCGAGGTGCGAGTGGTGACATCTCACTCCGACGACCCGCCAGCGAGTCTGGAACAGCGGTTGTTGGCATGGACCGCCGATGCCAAAGACGAAGCTGCGATTATGATTGACGACCAGCTCGAGGTGTCTCCCGAATGGTGGCGCTGGGTGCGCTACGCCGTCGGTGCACACCACTGCAACCTCGGAGGCTTCGAAGCGCGACTCTTTGGCGCCGTGCTGGAGAAGAACGTGAACATCGTGGCTACTCAATCGGTGCCGATTCCATTCTGATGTACCACAAGATGAATGAACTAATCTCTACAAAATGGCTGTCAACCAGAACCGCACGGTGCTGCGTGAAGCCAAGGCCGCCACTCCTTTCTACTCTCAGAACGTGGGCTACCGCGCTACGCTCTTCTTGCCGCAGCTCTGGCGACGCTTCCAGAGTTGGGTAATGGCCCCACACGCCCTCGTTTGTTGCGTCGTTTGTTGCCTCGCTTGCTGATCAGCGTCGGTGATACCTGTGCACAGGTGACGAGTTGGAAGAAAGCACACCCGGGCAAGTACCCGGAGCTGGCGGCCCTCAACTACACCCTGATGCACGAGCTGTCTGCTCTGCCTGCGTCCACCACGGAGCACTTGCGCAATCGGTGGTACACCTGGTGGCTAGCCTACACGGTCGACCTAGGGATCGTTGCTTTGCATCCACCAGCGCACGTTGCCGTCGTACAGCCTCAACAGCCAGCTCGTGCGAAGCATCCAACATCGCTGGGCCTTGGCGTGGCGTCCAACTCTTCGTCGTTTCTTGATCGGCAGCGCTCGCCGTTGATCTCGATGGGCGACATCCTTGATTATCGAGCTCATGGCACGTTCAACCTGCTTCTTCTTGTTCTTCCTCTTCTCATTGTAAAGACAACGCACTGACGCCAGTGGGTGTGTGGGTGGGTGAATGTGGTCCAGATCTGCGTGGGGTGCCCTGGCTCATCCCTATGAACCTGGAAGGGTTGTTGGATTCCAAGACGACCCTCTTCCGCTCCGAACTCAACAACCCCTACAGTTCCTACCTGTAATCATCATGCTTACACCCCTGCATGTCTTCCCCTCTTTCCGTTTTATTCCTGTGCTGCCCCGGTGCGTGCCGCCCACACATGACACACCCGGGCTTGGTGTCGTCCTCTTCTGTGAAGGCCAGAAATTAACTCAACAGGGGCGAAGACACAAGGTCAAACCAACTCCGACACACACCTTTGAGGTGAAGACGCCTGCTGCATGGAAGCGGGGACGAACGGAGGAGAGGGAGGGGCAGGGGAAAGCCGCCGAGTGAAGTGGCAGAGGGCTCTTCCCACGCGGCGGAGGACAGCACAGCAACAGCGTTGTGCGACCGCTGCTGTCGGCACCCGCTCCAGCCTACTGCTGCACAACATCAAATCTTCTGCATCGCAGCCTCGACCTGTTGCAGCTGCCGACCCCTACACCACAAACGAGTTCTTCGTGGCCGAGGGTGAAGGAGCAGGCGTTGTTGTGACATCGCCCCGCCGGCAGACCAAACCGCAGCAGCAGCAGCACATGAGCAACCACCCGGCCAAGAAGCCCAGGAGGCCGAGCACGCCGCTAGGCCTCCCGCCCGACGCCTCGCCAGGCGCGAGCAGCAGCAAGGAGGCGGTGAGGGCCAAGGTCGATCGCATCCGAGAGAAGACCGCGAGAGCGGCGCAGCTGAGGGAGAACGAGAAGAAGGAGAAGGTGGAGAGGAAAGAGGAGGCGGAGGCAGAGGCAGAGGCGGAGGAAGTGGTGGTGAGCTGCTATGTGGGTATGCCGAGCGTGCCGGATGATGATAGTGATGATGACGACAGCGAGGAGGAAGAGGAGGACGTCAGCGATCACGAAGGCGAAGCGCCAGATGACAACAGATATGTCGCTACGACCTCGGACATATCCGACATCTACAGCACGGTGGACATGCGCCCTGCGCCCTCCCCATACGCGCCCTACGAGAGCCACGATCGCGGCGATCGAGGGTACGGTGGCTGCTGGATCTCCCAGACTCTCTGGCTCATGCAGCCAAGGTGTGCTGTTTGACTAACACTCCATTCTCGCTCTCTCTCTCTCTCTCTCTGTAGACAAGTGGCGTACTACACGGATGCAGTGGACGAAGAGCTTGGCGAGGATGAACAGGAGGCCAGTACGTCATGACGTCCTCCGTGTCACCCGTGCTTGCAGATGGTTGCAGAGAGCGTGTGTCTCAACGACTTGACTGCTGCAGGTGCCATCTACGAAGGCGGCAAAGATGCAGGCGAGGGTGAAACTATCTACTCGGAAGCGACGGCGGATCCTCTCGAAGACAGTGGCAACGCCAGGTGGAGACGATCATGTCTACGCGCATTGATCTGTCCGTGGGCGTTGTATTGCTCACCCGCATTCTTCGCTCTTTGTCACACAGTGCTCCTGCAGGACAGGCCGAAGCCGCGGTCGTGGTCTCAGCCGAACCAAGCGACAGTGAGAGCGACAGTGAGAGTGACAGCGACAGTGATTCAGATCAAGACGCGATCGACGACACTTCGCCGCTCTCGCGGCGCGCCCTCAAAGCCAAGAACTGGAACGAGGAGTTCCAGGTTAGTACCAACCACCTTGCTTTCTGGGAGAAATAGCGGTGGTGGAGACAACCCTCACGCCCCACTCTCGTTGTTCCTCTGCTGGGGCTTTTACAGATTCTGCTTGATCAAGAGCCATCAGTCTCCAAGTTCAACGACCTGGCCAGGCTGGCTCGTGACTTCGTGTTTGCAGCCGAGACCTATGGCAAGATCATCATCTCCGAACTCAACCTGCCTGGTACTCATGCCATTTCACACGTTACCGCTGGGAAAGGTCTTCGTACTCATCACACACACACACACACACGCTCGCGCACTCTGCGACGACTGCTGAGCAGAACCGAAGAAGACAATCAAGCCGATGGCGGTGGGCGGACAGGCTGGCGGTGAGAAGTACATCGTGCAGGGCATCTTCTTTAAGTTTGCCCTCGATCTTTTCGGCATCTACGGCGGGGACGAATACGCCATGTACCGGCCCACACTCACTCACGCAAGACCAGCAAATGATCGAGGGCAGGTTTGATGATGATGACTGATCTTCCCTCCATTGCGTCGATCTCAACAGGAAGTCAGCATCACACGATCTCAAAGGACTGACCCACTACTACAGCTGCCAGATCCCTGGACTTCACGTGCCTCTCATGGCCTGTACGCCTTGCACTCTTCCCTTGATGGCGCTCAATGTTGCTCCTGTGGCCCCAAGTTTTCTTTGAGCCTGACCTGACCCTCGTGCAGTGATCGACTACCTGGGCTTCAGGCTGATCGCCATCACCATTCTGCCCATCAATGGGAACACCATCCAATACGGCTCGTACGTTCTAGAACATTGCACATTGACCTAAGACACGCGAGGGCACTAAGACCACGTCGGTGTTCCCCTTTCCTATTTGCACAGGTGTAACGCTGGCGTAACGGTACATGCGGACGACTTCGCGCTCAACAGGATGATGAAGAAAGCGGGCAAGAAGATGCACCTTCAGGTAACCTTGATCTTTCACGTACGGACGATGACACTCGCTTAAGTCTCTCTCGCTCTCTCCTCCGCGCTACAGGGTCACTACGTGGGGCTTCCCGGCGGCGTCAGCAAGAAGCTGTTTGCGCCCGTTGACATCGAAGGCCATCTGGGCACCGACGGCCGTTACTATGTCGTGGTACGTACCGAAGTCAGCCAATTCGCCCTAGCTCGCGTCTTGGCTGATCTACAACTCATCTAACCAATCAACTCATCCAACGGTCACGGTCTCTCTCTCTCTCTCTCTTGTGTCACACAGGACTTTGCACGCACCTTCCCACCAGAAAGGCCGTCTCCTCAAAAGTGCGTGCACCCTTGGCCTCGTCCTCTGAACACTGAACTCATCTCTCTTCGCGTTCTTGGATGGCAGTCGACGACGACGAGGCATCATTCTCTATAACCTGCTGCGACCGGAGTTGGTGAAATCGCATCCCACCCCGCTCTCTCCTGGTACGCCCACGACTCCTCGGCATGACAGCCATGTGTGTCTGTCTTCTCCGACGTCTTCTTTGGCTGAGTGAGAACCGATGTTTTTGTAGATGCTTTCACCATTTGGGCAAAGGCCGACCTGCACAAGGACCAGTACAACGCAGACGTCACGCAGGCGACGCGTCGGCTGATCAAGGTCACACACACACGCACCGCAGAGTGGCCTTCTGTCACGCGACAACTCTTAACCCTAACGCTACAGGAAGTGATACCCGCAGTGGCGGCGAAGATGAACGACCTGGTGAAGAACGAGTCGAGGGCAGAGGAAGATCTGATAGAGATCATTCATTCGGTGCGTACTTACGTGATGAATGAACGTGCACCCCCTTGATCTTTTTCTCATGCTGAACTGACACTCTGGCGCCTGCACTCACACAGGCGGGCATCAACATCCGGCACTTGGGCTACCTGCGACTGCTGGTGAATGAGAAGCACCAAAACGATATTCTCGTCGAGGTGCGTATCCCAGTGATCACACTTCGACCGCTGGCTCACAACGTCGTGGTGTTGTTTTTCATAGATGATCGCACGTATTGTGAGGAAGGAATTGGAGAAACTGCTCCGTGAGAAGACTAGGTCCAGCCCCCTCGCTACTCCCTCCCACTGGCTCTTACAACTAACGCGTGTGGTGTCGCAGATCGGGCGGCATTCCAAGCGAAGAGCCGCACAGAGCAGCCGTCGTCGAGTACCTGAACAAGCTGCTGGGAAGGCACAAGAAGTCCAAAGGCTTCTGGCGCCACCTGAAGCGTACGCTACAGGAGAAGTTTGCGGTACGCATGCATACATTGGCCATCCACTCGGCGTTTCCGCTGCCCTGGCCACTGCTCACTGCTGAGACTCTCTCTCTCTCTCTCTCCAATTAGAAATGCCTGCTCGATGCCGAACTGGCTGCGGACTATGACCTGCGGCAGGGGTTGAACCTGCACCAGTTCATCAAGCGGCTTCAGACCGTATCCTGCATTGCCTTCACTGAGCAGGCGAGGCAGGTACGTGTGTGTGGGCGCTTTTACTTCCCGCTCCAGAGCAGCACGTATCTCTCTTCACTGCGAGGATTCTAAACTAACACGGCACCACCACCTCCAGGACCTGGGGAAGGCGATCGATGACATATCCGGCGATTGGGTGTCCAGTCCGCCCGACTTCAAGTTCCTGCCCTGTGATCTGTTGCCGTTCCCTGCGTCCGTGAAGCATATGAACCTCATCGGTATCCCCTCCCCACGCCTCTTCACGTGTCAAATCACAAGGCCTCTGCTTTGTTATGACTCACAGTTCACGATCAGACATCGCTGAGGCCAACGCCATGTTCTACACGAGCCTGAACGAACAAGGGACTGACCAGGCTCGGCTGTTGAAGCTTGGGCTTCTCAAGTTCCAGGTATTCCATACCCAACTCACTCTCAATTTTCGACCCATCATCGAGAATGTTGCTCATCGTACCTCCGGCACAACCAGATGGCGGCGCGCAAGATGCCCTTCATTGACGCCGACGTTCTTGTCACACTGGGCAACCTGCTCATTTCCCATGCCCTTGCACAGCCTCGGGACAATACCAGGTAATCATCACCACGCCTCCTCGTGTACGTAGTATTCAAGTAACAGGCCCACACTGACTTGGGCGCCACTCGGGTGCACACACCTCCAGCAAGAAGCGAGAGTTGCTGAGTCAGGCCATGGTGGCGTTTCAGACGGCTCTCAACATCCACCCGAACAACGCCAGGTTCTCCTCTGTCTGTCCAAAAGAGCTGTAAGCATGGTGGACATGACTATGTTCTCATTCGTGATTCGTGTGACAGCTGCAAAGTGGGCCTCGGTGATGCACTATTCGCCGAGGATAAGTTGGGCGAAGCCAAAACGCAGTACAGCGAGGCCCTGGTCCTCGAGGTACACTCTCCGCGTGCACACGCTGACCTTGAGATGGACGGGCGGAGATCGTTCTCATGCGTGATCCCCCCTCTCTTTCCTCCTCCTGCTACAGCCCAACCATGCACGAGCCCACTTGCAACTTGGACGAACCTATCAGAAACTGCTTGCCAGGTAACTGCGCTCGGCGCTCTCTGGCGTGCATGATGTGAGTGTGTTAACTGCGTATGTCATTCATTGCCTGGTCTCAGTGGTGACGCAGAGATACAGGCAGACTGGCCTGAGAATGAGTTCCGCAAGGCGCTGGATTGTGATCCCAAACAGCTCGAGTCGATGATTCTCCTGGGCAATCTCCAATTCACCCGCATCCACAGCGCCACTGGTACTCCTCTGCGGGGCTGCTAGTCCCTCCACGCTCGGATGTGTGGATCATGCTCACCCTGCCTCCCAGATCTGGAACCAGACCAGTACGATCTGCTGCTGACGGAAACAGCCCGACTGTGGGAACGATCGCTTATGATCGAGTGCGCCTTCTCCTCCTTCAAGTGTCAGCTGGTGGCGCGTCACTCACGCATTACTCACTCACTCACTCACTCACTCACTCACTCACTCACTCACTCACTCACTCACTCACTCACTCGCCTCTTGCTTGACGCCCGTCAGTGCGAAAACTCAGATCGGGATGATAAATGGCACTGTGGAAGCGGTGAACAACTTGAACTGGTACACCAAGAACTCAGGTGAGTACCTCATCTCGCTGAAACGTCGCACTTGCACACTCATGTAAGTGTAGACACAGAGTACTAATATAATCCCTAACCTCGTGACAGCGTCACAGCTTGGGTGCATCTGGTTGATTGCGGAGCGCAGTGAGCTCGTGATGCAATACTTGTGCAAATTGCTGGTACGTCAAGACATAACATCACGCCTTTCCACTGGTGGTAGAGGCTAACCCTATGGCTGATGATCGATCAGGACTCTGTCACAAAATGCGTGTTTCTCGAGCACGAGCGACCAGGAAGAGACGAATCGCTCTTGTGTTCCATCCTCCGCCGTTGCCCGGGGTTGACCGACGTCATCGTTCGGTACCTGCTCGATCTTGCTTGTTCTGGAAACGTTCCCGAGAGTGTTCAGCCGTCGCCGAACTGACAGGCCTCTCTCTGACACAAACAGCAAGAATCCGCTTATCTCTGGAGAGGCAACGTGGGGCTGGCTCAAGGACCACAAGACGCCGCTCTGCTCTCTCGAGCTTACCGATTGTGAACGGGTAGATGATGCACTGCTTGCGGGATTGCCCTCATCCATCCACGCGTACGCTTCCATTGAGCGATCTCGTTGCTCACTGGCCTAGCCTCTGAGGTGGAACAGTGGTACTTACTTGCACACTTGGATTGCGTGCAACAGCAAGTCACTGCAGGTCTTGCGCCTCGACGGCGCTGCCTTGCTTACCAAGGAAGCTCTCATCACCTGCTTCACGGCGAATGAAGACGAACCAGATCGCTGGCTGGCGCTCACCAAGCTCCACTTGGCTCATATACCGGCAGTTGACCAAGAGGTCTGCGCCACCACTGCTGTGTGCAGGGTCCCGTGCACGGGATGCTAACTACGCGATGTGTCCACTCGCTCTAGGTGATCGACTCCGTCTTCCGCACTTGTGTCGGCCTGAAGGACATAAGTTTCCTGGGTGCATCGGCGGATGAATCGGCTCTTGCGCTCGTTCCCACGACACTGCCCAGGGTATGTACACAGCCTCACAGAATTGTCGAGAGCCAGTGGTGCGCTTGCTCATCATCATCATCATCATGTCATCGGTTTTTGCCTGATTTAGGCGTCGGTCGGAGGCTGCTTGAGCATTCCAGCTCTCACCACGTTCGTCAGCAGTCATCAGGGGCTGACGTACCTCTCGCTCAAGGTCTGCTCTCACCTCCCACAGGTTCGTTGATTAGCGTAGCGGCCATGTCAACTGACGTATCGTCTCTCCACACAGGGCGTTGCCGTGCCATTCAACGAGATCTTCCTTCTGGCAAACGCATTGCCTTCGCTTGAGGAATTCCAGACGACGACTGGTGCCTAACACACCGCTGGACGTGTCTTTTACATGCACTCATCCTGGCTCACGTTCTGCACTGTGCTCTCTGTCAGGTTCGGTGCATTTCTTCACCGGCAACTCGCCTGTGCTCGTGAAAGTCTCGCCCGTGGCCCACACGTTTAGGCGCGACCGTGACGGGGTGCGTTGGTCGCGATATTCCCTCTCCTCTTCATGAGAGAGCCACAGCATATGAACCACGCCTCTGTGGTGTGCAATCTGCAACAGAAAACGGAGGAGCTCTATCACATGCATCTCGGAGGGGTGAGCTTCATGCGAGGGGAGACCTCCACCTTCCACCTGAACTCCTCAGCCATGAGGTACGTGAACGTTGGCTCGCATTTGTTTGAGCCTGAGGGCAGAGAGGAGAGAGCTGTTCTCCGCCTCTAATTCGTTGCTTCCACCAGCAAATCGATCCTTGATTCATCGGTCACGCTCACCCAAACGCACTACTCCGCACACGCCCGGTCCACTAACACCATCCGTACGCACACACGTTTGCCTAATTCGTTAGACCGCTTGAGCTCGATGATGGTGATGATGACGACAACTATCTTGTTGTGCGTGCGCAGGTGCGCTGGTGCCTGGCGTGACCAACCTCACCGAACTCTCCTACAACTCGGCCATGCGCAAGGTGGAATCTCGTCCGTCCATCGTCAGCGTCAAGAGCGGCCTGCTGAACCGTACGCGACCTCTGCGCTCCTGCGTGGGCTCCTCCATCTTGATGAGTGGCCAATCATCACTGACTGCCCACGGTGGCCTTGTGTTCACACTGCGCTCCGCCCTCATGCATGCAGTTACCAACACCTCGGAGCACACGCTTGAGATAGCGCCGCACCAGAACTTGACCGTGGCCCTGGCCCTCTACTTCCAACTTGTCCTGAGCAAGTGATCGATCCTGAAACGCATGCCTTGTTCTCGCGGAGGCGGGGCCACTTATAACGACAGGAGGCATCAAAAGAGGCGTCGCTCTTTAGCCGAGTCAGCTACAGTTGTGCTTGACAGAGACACGGGCACAGGTAAGGCCATCGGCAGGTTGTTCGTGATCAGCCCGCTCCCGCCTGGCACGTCCCCATAAATCAGAAACCTTTTGCCACACTCGCACACGCAAGGCACCGTACCAGAAAAGGGCAGTGTCAGTGGGAGAACGGAAGAGTTGGCCTCTGCCGCCTGTGTAGAGCCTCCGCCGGCGTCAGCTCCTTCAGACGCGAGGTCTTGTGCCTTGCGCTTCTGTCCGCGAGCTTCGTCATTCAGGCGCTGCAGCGTGATGATGTTTTCCTCCGAAATCTTTGAGAAGATCTCCTTGTTCTCTTTGTTCCTGTGCGTGTGCATGTGTGCACAGAGTGTGCGCGATTCTCCTGAGTGAGCGAACTGGCATGCAAAGCCATCAGCAGAAAATCGTAACATACCGCAGTCGTGAGCTGCTCCTGGTGTTTCGCGACGCGGTCGGAGAAGGAGCATGAGACTTACGACGAGAATCCCGCTTGTTGCGTTGTTGCTGCTCTTTTTGCTGGAGATGAGTCAACACGTGTGAGCAACTAGGGGATGGGCGACAGCTCAGCGCAGAGAACAACTTTGAAGCGTACATGCTTTTCCTTGAACGCGGCGGTAACGCTGCGGGTGATGGGGGCATTGTCGTTGAGTAAGCGCTGCGTGCGAGCGAGCTCCTTCTGGTCCTTCTTGCTGCCCTTGCCCATGGGCTGCAAAATCACCACAGGCTGCTTCTTCGGCATGTGCCCATCCACTGTGAGCAAGCACACAGTCACGGAAGCCATCTCGCTTGCGTCAGTCCGATGGTCTGACGAACAAACAGTTTAGTGAAGAGGGAGAACAAGAGCGTACGCGGGACCCATTTGTAGAGTTTGAGGTGGCCGACCGACACCCATTTCTTGGTCCACTTGCGGACCTTGGGTACTTCCTCCTGTGGCTCGTGCTCCTCTGCTTCTTCGCCTTCCTCGCCGTCCTCGGCTTTTTCTGTCGCTTCTCCGCCCTCACCGCCCTCACCACCCTCACCGCCCTCTCCTTCTTGTTGCTCTGCCGTCTCCTCTTCACGATCATCGTTTTCGTTTTCGTTTTCGTTCTTGTGCTCATCCTCTTCGTCTCCTTCGCCCGTGCCTGCGGGCTTCTCCAGGTCCATGTCCTCTTCCCCGCCCTCAACATCCCCCGCTCGCTCGTCTCCCTCTCCGTCGGCTGCCCCGGCCTCTCCTTCACCCAGGTCAGGCAGCAGGCTGAGCTCCTCGTCGTTCTGGTCCGCAGCTTCCTCTTCACGTGCTTCGTCTCTGTCTCCCTCCCCATCAAACTCTTCTCGCTCGCTTTCCTCCTCGTCGGCGTCATCGTCGTTGTTTTTGCTGTTGTCGTCGTTGTCGTCGTCTTGTTCGTCGCCTTTGGGCATGTCGAACGTCGAGAGCGACGACCCGTCGTCAGCCGCCGCTGCGGTGAGTTCGGCCTCCTCGCCGAGCAGGGACGACGACCCATCACCACCTGCGCCCTGCTCGCCGTCCATGTCGCCGTTTTCGTCCATGAACTGATTCAACACTGACTCCATGTCCTCTGCACGCACGTGCCCACATGGGACATTGATAATGCGGGGGGGGGGCACATTCAATTTCGATTTCTTCGCGGGGCCGCGGGTGGACGGGTGGGGAAGGATACCTCCATCGCCAAAGGTGAGTTCGCCTTGCGCTTCGTTCCCCGCAAAGTCATCGCTTGGCTCCATTGCCGTTTTGCTGTGGTTGTGTGTGTTTTGATGTGGAGAACCGTAACGGTCGAGTCTCTCTGGACAAAAGGAAACAATCGAGGAAAAGAAAATTAATTCAGCTAAGGCCAAGAAAAAGAGATTTGGCCATTTCGCAGCGAGAGAGGCGATTTGAGCGTGCGCACATCTCGTGTGCCGCAGAGGGAGATTAACACAAGATGAACTACGAACAGACAAAGCGATTTCTCCTGGTACCGTTCGCGCCTTTGCAGCAAATCATAGTTCGATGTTCCAACATTTACCCCCCCCCAATTGGCTGTGCCACACGTTCGATTTCTTCGATGCACTCGCAGACGAGCCTGCGACGAGCACATGCGGTGAACGATCTCGAGAAAGCCAAAACGGCAATCTTGGCCGATCTCGAGGAACTGCAGACAAAGAAGCAGAAGCCTTCAACGCCCTCCGCAGCTGCTACCGCTATAGCGGCCTCGACCACCACTACGACTGCCGGAGCGCCAACGTCGACCGACCAAGACGTCAAGGATATTCTGGACTACGCTCTCCAGGTCGTTCTTGCTGAGGTCTGCGTACGTATGCTGCTGTTTCGCTGTCACTACTCTTGCGCCAGAGTCTAACACACTCTATTGCGTGATTACCAGCAACGCCATGACAAGAGCGGCGCCGCTAGTAGTAGCGAGATGGAGGTCGAGGGAGCAGTCCCAGGCCGCAAGTACGAAGACGTCGGTCTGCTGATAGACATTGCGCTGTGGCTCGGGCGCGAGAAGATGATCGAGTCTGCGGCGTCGCTCGAGTTGGTCCGCGACTTCTTTCTGTCGCACACGATCGAGGAGTGTCAGCAGTTCTTTGCACTGCTCGAAGACAGAGCCGACCAGCTCGCGCGTGCCATCGTCGGAGACGCGCGCGCCAACAACACCCTTCTGCGTGCTCTCTCTGAGGTCCGCAAGCGGTTGTCCCGCACGAACGACCTCGTTTTCGCCGGACGCATCCTCATGTTCATGGCCTACGCGTTCCCGCTCTCCGACAAGTCAGGTACGAGTGTTCAACGACTAGATTGGGGGAGGGGAGAGCTAGGCTTGCTCAATGTGATGCATCGTCTCCACAGGAGTCAATCTGAAGGGCGACGCGAATGTAGCCAACGTAACCACAGTAGACAAGGAAGCCAGCCCGGCGCTTGCAGAGACTGCGGAAGACAGTACTCCCCCCC
>CDFA01024482.1:23124-66258 GCA_000826305.1 Acanthamoeba healyi | reverse complement strand
CCGCTTACTCCTTGGCTCTTTCTCGCGGCAGCTCGTTGAGGTAACGTCTAACTCCTTGTTTCGCCCTGCTCCAGAGTCAGAGTCACCGGTGGATTGGAACTTTTATCAGATGTTTTGGGGCCTGCAGTCGTACTTCCTCAATCCGGTCAAGGCCTTCGACGCCTGGCAGGTTGTCACTGGCCACCTCAACTCTGTCCTCGATCTGTTCAAGCAATATCCCATCTCTGAGGAGGTGCACAAGCTTCGTCTTTTCGTTTCTCACGAGCCTTTTGTTTGATCTCTGATCTTCATCAATCGAATCCACACAGGAAGCCAGTGCCGCTAGCTACAGCTACGCGCATCCGCCGGCAAAGAGCGAGAATTACCTCACGAAATACCTCACCTCCAGCCGACTCCTGCGTCTGCAGCTGCGCGACCCCTGGTTCAGACGTCACATAATGGTCCAGTTCCTGGTCTTCTTCCAGGCTCTTCGTGTGGTCAGTGAATCATCCACCGTCGCTCAACGGCTGACTGAACAACAGGTGCGAACCTTCCTCGATTTCCCACCTCACGACACCCTCTTATTCTTCGACGCCTCGCCTCACGTGAATGCTCATCTCACACGGTCCTCTCTTTCTTGATCCGGTGATCAGAAAAACGAGATCGCCAGCTTGACCAAGAAAACCAAGACCTCGCTTTGGGAGACGCCACCCAACGGGACTCACTTTACCAACACCATCTACGCCATACTTAAGCGCGAAAACAACTGGGTACGTGAGACACTCCTCTGTGTGTGTGTGAGAGAGAGAGAGAGAGAGAGAGAGCGCGCGCGCTGACAACGAGCCCTGGCATGAACTGAACCCTGCTCATCCCGGATGGTCCCGTGCCCATGCCCACTCCTTTGCCACAGACTGATTGGAAGAAGGAGGGCTGCCCACCATTTGAGAAGCCGCCAGTGCCGCCGCTGGAGGCCGCAGCTATGCGAGCTTCGCGCGAAGTGCGTCTCAACAAGAAGAAGAAAGGTCTTGCCGCGCTTCTCGAAGGGTACACTCCTTCACACACCTCGTAACTCATCTTAGGACGTAACGGAGCGGTCATCATCACACAAATTACAGCGAGTCCGTGAGGGATCTGCAGGCGCTTCTTCAGAAGGAAGAGCGCGGTCGAGTACTGTCGCTTGAGGAATGGCTCCAGCCTGTCATCGAGGAGATGGATCCCGAAGCCGCCATTGAGTCTCAGTACAAGAAGATCAACACGGACAAGGTTCGCATCGTAATGAATCCCACTCAGCAGTAGCAGCAAGACCATGGGCACTCTGCTTCGCCTGGACCTGTGTTCTGAGTCGTGGGGGTGCAGATATACGTGTGGCGGGCGCATCGTCTAACGTTCAAGCACAGCCTTGATTACTTTTGCACACTCGCCAAACGGGATGCCACCCTGGAGGATATCGCCAAGCAGCTTGTTTCCTCCAAGGCCACAGGTGCGTACTTTGCCCTCTGCTCTCCCGTGGCGCAGCTGTCCTGTTCTAACGTTCACCTCCGGGTTGTGTCACAACCCAGAAGTGCCGTCGGAGGAAGGGATGGTGCTGGAGGATCGTGAAGACAAGCGGGATAATGCTAATGCTGATGCTGACGATGACGACAAGGAAGACGAGGGGGCGATGGATGTCAAGATTGAAGCCAAGCTCAATGGCAGCGATCAGGAGGATGGCCAACTTCCTGCAGTCGAATCTGAGACGCCAGGGGCCGTACCGATCAAGGAGGAACGAGGAGAAGACAAGGATTCGCAGCCGCAGGGAGAGAAGCGAAAGGAGATGCCCTCTTCGCCACTTAAGATCCGCGAGGACGATGATGCAGCCTCCGTGACGACCAAGAGGAGACGAGTCGAGAGCAGCCCACTCCATGGTGCACCATCGGCCTCTTCGCCCGGCGACACTACCAACGCAACGGTCGGCGGTGCCAGCACCGCAAGTGCTGCTCCCCGAACTTAGCCGCAGCTGTCACGTAGCTGTGTGTGTGGGCCACCCAGGGGCTGTACCCCGGCGCCAATAGACACCGGAACGCACACGCACGCCTATCCCCGAGCTTGTTCTAAAATCGCTTCAGGAAGGCCGCACAAGCGAACGACAAGAGGTGATGGTCAGCTGGTACCGCATGAAAGGATACGACGGTTCCCTCGCCATGTTCCCACGCACAGGTTTACGCCGACGGGCAAGACGGAAAGAGAGGGAGAAGAGGAGATGGACGCGTTCGACATGGGAGGTAACACGAACAACAACCGGGTGGCCAACGCATGATTGCGTTCTTTTCTGTGGTTGCTGATCGGCATCGGTTCTCGTCATTGGACCAATTGACGTGCTTGGCCACTCCGTTGTTACCTTGATGGAGTTACCAGGAGGCTCGAGGCCTCGTGCCTTTTTCTTTTCTTACGCGACTGCTACCTGCACGACATCTCTTCCTCCCTCACCCACTGGGTCCCCTCTTCTCCCTCAGCCACTCGACCCCAGGAGAAAGACTAACTCCCACAAGAAACCTCAACATGGCGCGGCAGCTCCGACGGTTTGGTGTGCCCAAGCCCTCCGACATGATGGCTCTATTGCTTGTTGTCATCCTGTTTGGTACGCCACCACCCGTTCGCTGCCTGCCTAACACAACTGGGCCGGCGGGGTCAACTGAACACATCATCAACAACGCGCAGGTGTCAGCGTGTCGAGCCTCAACATTAACGCCCTGGGCGAGAGCCCGGCGGGCGTCATGTGGGGCCAGTGCAGCGATGGTACACGCCCCCCCCACCTCATCACCTCAGCAACGCCACTCCTATCGGTCGTCGTCCTCCATTATGTGTTCATTTAAACCGTCGGGCAAATTGTAGCCAATCGTAGCACTCAGAATTACTGTCGACACACGTGTGCGGCTTTGAGCATTGTCCTAAACGGTCACCGATCTAACTAACTGGTCGTGCAGCCTTCCCGTACAAGGCGGACAATGTGGCGCTTACCTACAAGCAGGTCCCCCTCTACACGTCGGCGTTTGCGAGCCTGACCACGGGCCAAGCGGCCTTTGTCAGCTGCGACGGTGGACAGCCGGATAGCATCGTGCCTCCCGGCATGCTCCAGCTGCCCGTCGCCGCGCACGCCATTATCATCGTGTACAACGTGCCTAACGTTACCACCTCCTTGGTACGACCGGTTTACCATATATACCGCCGTTGCCTCATGCTTTGACCCTCAAGGAGGGAAGAAGAGAGACAAGTCTGATGGTGGCTCCATGTTTACTGCCGACATGTTCACGTTGCAGACTTTGGACGGACCGACGTTGAGTCGCATCTGGTCCGGCAACATCACCAAGTTCAACGACCCGCAGCTGGTGTTGCTCAACCCCGGCCTCAATCTTCCCAACAACGACATCATCCTGGCCTACGTGTACGTGCCCCGACTTTGCAAAGGCGCTCTCTCTATCTATCTATCTCGCTCTTCCCTTCCACAGCCACATCGATGTGTCATGCTCACACGCACACACTCGCGCTCAACAGACCAACAAATGACGGTATCTCAACGATGTTCAAGAGAGCACTGGCCTCCTTCAATGATACGTTCAAGAGTTCCAATTTCTCCTTCGATGACCTCGCACCCGCGGCGCAGAACCGAACCTTCAGGGCACCAAACATGATTGACCGCCTCAACTATGTGGTGGTACGACAGCTGAGGAACCCATCTCTTGCTAAACTGCTAGCGCTAGTTTTTAACTCCGGCGTGTGTGTGTGCTTGAATGCGGTCTGTCTGTCTGTCTGTCTGTCTGTCTGTCTGTAGAACACCAAGTACACGATGACTTACGTCGAGCGCTCAAACACGTACAAGCGAAGGTTGCCCATTGCGAACATGATCAACAAGGCCGGCAACAATATCACGCTCAATGCCACAGCTGCCAAGAGCGCCATGGATGACTACAGCCACGTCGTGCGTTCAGGTAACCCACTTGACCTCTTTTTCTTCTCTACTCAGCTCTACACATGGGTAAGTCGTGGCTGACCCTATTGCCGTGCTGTTCGGCCATAACACACCCAGGGAATCTGATCACGGACGTGTTCAACGGTAACGGTTCAGCCTCTTGGCCGATGACCTTCGTCGTTGTGGTTGTAACGCCACAGAACGTCAACTCGTCGCTGGTGGAATGCACCACAGTGGCGTCGATGGCCGACATCTTCAGCTGGATGCAGGTCAACAATCACATCTCCACCGCCATCGCACGCGGCGGCTCGTTCACGTTGACGACGGTCTACTACAAGCGCATGATCGACGGACTGGGTAGCATCAAGTGCGGCGGAGTGCGCGCCTTCAACTCGTCCTACATCATCGGTGAGGGCACGGCCATCAACACCATCAGCGATTGGATCCAGGGCTACAACGGCAACACCTTCACCCAGAAGTACTTTACGGTCCCCACTGTGACGGCGATCGACGACCTGTCCGCCGGAGACATTGACTTTGCCCTCGGCCTTCCTTCTGGGTAACTTACCGCCGCCGCCGCTGTTGCTGTCCCGCTCGGCTACCACCGCTTACCACGCACCTTAACTCTGTTCGTCTTCTCAAGTAGGATAGCCTCGGACCACAGTGTGGAGAACCTTGCGGGCGTGAAAGCGTTTCCTGGCGTCGCCACCGCAGTGATTCCTATTTACAACGTACGTGGCCTATCGTCACCACTCCTCAGTGTGTGCTCCGTGGGGAGATCTGCGGTGCACCGCCTTTCATTTGTCTTGGACACGTCCGACTAACGCACACACACACACACACACACACACACACACACACACACACACACAACAGATTCCCGACCTTGCGAATTCTTCTCCACTCACGCTGAGCCTCGATGTCATCGTCGACATCTATCTCGGTCGAGTGGTCTCGTGGAATGACATCTCGGTATGCTTCCTCCATGCCATTCTTGGATCAGGTGTTGCACATGATTGCTCGGCAGGCCTTGAACGTACGTTCTCCTGATGCAACCGCTAATGTAACACCAAAACACTCTGCGTATTCGTAGATTCAAAACCTCAATCCCAATGTCACACTACCGGCACAGCCTATTGTGGTCCTCGTCCAGACAAGCAGCTCAAGTACTCCTCACTCATTGCTCTTTCGTCTTTTTTCAGCCAACGGAGGTGAGTTTGCTTACTTTCGAACTCCTCACCTCTCGTACAGTCATTACCGCTGCGTTCACTGAGGCACTCGCTAAAACCAGCCAAGAGTTCAACCAAACGGTATCAGTTCCTCGTTCACATCGTCGCTTTCGTGGGCGTGGTAATGTCCAATACTTATTATATGTTTCCTTTTATCTCCGCCAGGTGGGTTCGGGCCTGCTGGCGACCTTTCCCATTCAAGCTGAGAACAAAACCATCAGTGGCCCCTTTAGTGCTTCTTCGCTGCTTGATATGGCCGGTAGGAGACTTCTTCTTTTGAAGGCTGATGGGCTGTTTGGATGTCTCATGAATGTTTGTTGTTTTATCGTTGCAGGTCTCACGCCCTACTCGTTCGCCTGGACTCTGAGCGGCAACTCCAACGCCAACATCACCTTCTTCTCACTCCTCAACACACAGAAGACTATGGTCGTGGAGGCGAAATCCTCGTCCGTCTACGCGGCAGTGGCCGAACTTGTGGCGACCACCGACATTGGGCAATATGTCCACAGAGGTATGTTCCCACACTATTGTGTTGTTTAATGAGAGAGAAAGAGAGGCCTCCGCGGTGTGCGCTTCTGCTCGCTCAACCATGGCACTCACACCAATTACTCTTCTTGGCACTACAGCCAGAGCCTCGGAGGCCTGGCCAGTCATCACGAACCTGCCCTTCCTGCTGCCGCTCGGCAGTGAGCAGTTGGATTGCGTGAAGACCAAGGCCCTAGTGAACTGGATCTACTGGACACAGACCAATGGCCAAGCCTTCCAGCTGGCCGAAGGGTACTTACCCTTCCCCGCTGTTTAAGTAATCAGATCATGTGCGTGTGTGCTTATAACTCTGAACGGATTAGGTCTGGTACCATCTCGGCTGGGCAGGTGCCATCGATTCAGCGAAGCACTCTCTCTGGCCTAGCCTCGGTACGCCAAGGGCCCTCTCTTTCTTTCTTTCTTTCCCATCTCGCTATGTGGTCAATGATTCTAATCGGACCGATGGCGCACACACACATGCAGATCATGTGTGGTGATGAACACATGTTGTCGGTGTGGGCGTGCATCGCCGATGGGACAGTGTGTTCAAACCATGGTCGATGCGTCGACAACCAGTGTGCCTGCTTTTCGGGCTATGGCGGCACCTACTGTGACCAGGCCTACCAACCCTCGTCATCGAGCGACAATCTCGCTGTCATTCTCGTACGGGAATCCTGCTCCTCCAGCGCTTTTGGTTTATATGACGTTGGACTCGGACGTACTCTTCGACTCATATTGATGGTGGTGGTGGTCGGTGGGGTCCTCTGGCAGGGTGTTGTGATTCCGGTCTCGGTGGCACTCTGCCTTCTGCTTCTGTGCCTCATCCTCGCCGTGGTCTGTTTCACGAGGCTCAGCCGCAGGAAGCGAGAGGAGTGGAACCTCAACTGGGACGAGCTCGAGATGGGCGAAGCGCTTGGCATGGGCGGCTACGGAGAGGTGTTCAAGGCCAAGTGGCGCGGCACAGAGGTGGCCGTCAAGATGGTGGCCTCCAAAGCGCAGGTCACTAAGGAGATGCAGAAGAACTTTGCTGATGAGATTCACGTCATGACCACCCTTCGGCATCCCAACGTGGTGCTCTTCATGGCGGCGTCGACCAAGCCGCCCAAGATGTGCATCGTCATGGAGTTCATGGCTCTCGGCTCCCTTTATGATGTACGTTTCTGCTACACCGCTTCCTCCCCCTTGATGATGTGCACGTAGGACTTAGCTGATCGGCTTCCCTCCTTCCGTTGCGGGCACATTAGTTGCTCCACAACGAGCTCATTCCTGGTACACGCCATCGCTCTGCACAGCTGGTGTTTTACGCGTTTTAAGCCACTAACACATGTGTCGCTGTCGTCGTCTTCGTTGGGGGCATCCAGAAATCCCCTTCAAGCTTAAGGTTAAAATGGCGTTCCAGGCGGCCAAGGGCATGCACTTCCTCCACTCATCGGGCATCGTGCACCGCGATCTCAAGTCGCTTAACCTGCTTCTCGACAACAAGTGGAACATCAAGGTACTTTACGGCTTTGGTACCCTTCGTTATTCGCTTGTGGCCACACTTATCATCATGATCATCATTCACCACTACGACCACCACCAGGTGAGCGACTTTGGTTTGACCACGTTCAAGGGCAACATTAAGCGAGGCGGCGCTCAAGTGGCGATGGCAACGGTGCACTGGACCGCACCAGAGGTAACGCTGTCTATCGTGGCATTTGCCTTTTACATCCCGACTTCACAAACTTCTTACTGACCAGCGAGATCTCTTAACTCCTACTGAAGGTGCTCAACGAATTCCAAGACGTGGACTTCATTTTGGCGGATGTGTACTCCTTCGGTATCATTTTGTGGGAGCTTCTCACTCGCGACCAACCCTACAATGGCATGAGGTACTGTTGCGGCCAACTCTTCTCTCCCTCTCGTCGCTTTCGCAAAAGCCTTCGTCTTCGTCCGTGTTCGTCTGCTCACATTCCAAACGACACCATGGCGATGATCCAGTCCCGCTGCTGTGGCGGTGGCCGTCATTCGCAACAACCTGCGCCCTGAGTTGCCCTCGCCCATTGAAGACTCGGAGCGTGACTTTGTTGAGCTGATGGAGTCGTGCTGGCATGAAGACCCCACCATCCGCCCGACCTTCCTAGAGATCATGACGAGACTCAGCTCGTTTGACGGAGGTCAATCGCGCTCTTCCTACACTTCGCATTCGTCGTCCAGGTACGTTTGCATGGAGATCTCCCTTTATAATGCACAATGGTCGGTGTGCATCCATGGGGCGCCAACCCTCCCATATCTCCTTTCCTATCACAGCTCCTCGATGTCGCTCGGCTCGGATCAGCGCAACAGGCTCAGCCACCATTCGGCTCAATCGAGTTCCGCCTCGTCTGGCGGTGCGTCGTCGAGTAATTCCGATCATGGCTCTGGTGCTATCGTTCCGTTAGGCACCCGCGCTCCAGATGGTATGCGTCCTGCTTGCTTTCGTGTTGGGTTTACATGGACTGCCGCTCAACTGTATCTTCTGTGTTGTTGGGAACTTGCAGGAGAGGTGGCGATCGTGTTCTCGGACATCACGCGTGCGGCTTCGCTGTGGGAGCACGACGCAGCGGCCATGCGAGATGCCACGACGGCACACAACGAACTGCTTCGCTCCTTGGCTACCAAGTACGGCGGCTACGAGGCCGGTGTCGGTCGCGAGAGAAACACGGGCGAGGGCTCGTTCTGCCTGGTGTTCACGCGCGCCTATGATGCTCTCCGGTGGTGCGTCGAAGTGCAGAACGCCCTACTGGCGGTTCCCTGGCCCCAGACCCTGCTCGCTCATCCAGGCGCCGCCGAAGAGATTGACGGTGGAATGGAAGAGCGCTTAGTCTATCGCGGCCTGCGAGTGCGCATGGGAGTGCACGTGGGCCACCCACGCGTGCTCAGAGATGCCATGACCCGGCGCATCGAGTATGTCGGGTCTGCGGTTAATGCCGCAGCACGCATGACAGCACTTGCGCACGGCGGCCAAGTGCTCGTTTCGCAGCAGACGCGCGACAAGCTCCTTGCCGAATCGGCGACCACCAACTCTGATAGAGCACTGGCCGAGCTCGCCGAAGAGAAGCGCCTCAAGAGAATCGGCCGATTCGAGATGCCCGACATTCTAGGTGGCGCCACCCTCTACGAGATGAAGCTGCCAGGTCTTGAGGGGCGATACTTCGGTCGTATGTCTCTGCAGAAGGGCTCGCAGGGTGACAACGACAACAGCCATTCGGTACACACGCTCACCTCATGACACACACACACACACACCACACACCACACACGCGCGCACGATCTCAAGACTGGCGCTCATCACACTTCTTACCTCCAACCAGAGCTCGTCCTCAGTGCACAGCGACGACGGATCGGTTAGGGACAGGGTGGGCGAGGGTATGGCCTACAAGGAAGATCACTTCCTCACATCGGCCAACCTCTGCCGGTGGGTCATTGATTTCAAGGAGATCGCAATGGGTGAACAGGTGCATTATCCCGCCCACCAGCTGCTCAACTAGTTCCTAAGTTCCTTGCCTTCTTTCCTCAACCGATTCTGACCCGTGATCTCTCCATTTTGATGATGTTGTACAGATTGGAATGGGAAGCTACGGCATGGTGTACAAAGGCATGTGGAAGGGTGTGGAGGTAGCGGTCAAGAAGTTCATCAAGCAGAAGCTCGATGAGCGGCGCATGCTCGAGTTCAGGGCCGAGATGGCCTTCCTCTCCGAGCTCCACCACCCCAACATCGTACTCTTCATCGGCTCCTGCGTCAAGCGTCCCAACCTCTGCATCATCACCGAATTCGTCAAGCGAGGCAGTCTGAGGGAGATCGTGAGCGACCACACAATCAAGCTCAGCTGGACTCTCAAGCTGAGCATGCTCAAGAGCGCAGCATTGGGCATCAACTATCTCCACTCCCTCTCACCGGTACCCACTGCCTACCCGTCTCAGCGCTCCACCAACCAATTCTAAATGAGCTCACATCGCCTCATTGCGCTTATGTGTGCAGGTGATCGTACATCGCGATATCAAGCCGTCCAACTTGCTCGTGGACGAGAACTGGAACGTCAAGGTGGCCGACTTTGGATTTGCGCGCATTAAGGAGGAGAACGTCACCATGACTCGATGCGGCACTCCCTGCTGGACCGGTACGCACGCGCATGTCCCTGTCCATCCTCAAGTTGATGCTAATGATGATTGGCGTGCAGCACCCGAGGTCATCAGAGGTGAGAAGTACAGCGAATCGGCAGATGTCTATAGCTTCGGTGTGGTCATGTGGGAGGTGGCGGCGCGCAAGCAGCCCTTCGCCGGGTGCAACTTCATGGCAGTGGCCATCGAGGTGCTTGAGGGCAAGCGGCCCAAGATCCCTGCGGACTTGCCTCCCACGTTCAAAAAGCTCGTCAAGAGGTAAGCAGCAAGCAGCAAGCAGCAGCAGCAGCGGCAGTACCGCCAGCTCTGCGCTAAACACACATCTCGCTTTCCTCCCCTCTTCAGGTGCTGGCACAGCCAAGAGGCCAAGCGGCCGACCATGGAAGAGGTCATCTCAACCCTAGACGGGCTCAAGAATACCGCCCAGGACGGCTCACACAATGTGTAAATACCCGCTTTGTGTGTGGCCGCCAAACTCCTAACACATGTGAAAACAAAGAACAGCTTCATGATGACGACGATATCAGTCTATTGGTTGGGCATTCAAAAACAGGTCATCGTGCTTGCCAGTAGAGGGCGGTGACGACCTTCTTTCCCAGGCAGCACACCACGCCCAGCCACAGATCCTCTTCGCTGTTTCGCGCAGCGCAGCTGGCCAGGATGAGGCAAGAGCGCTAAATAGGAGGCCAAGGGAGTGTGGAGGAAGAGCGAAGTGTACTGTGAGGCCCTCAACGAGCCCGCCGGAGCTGTCAAAGGCGATCAGGCTGTCGCCGTCGTCCATGTCCACCGGCTGAAGTGGGATCAGCATACATCTCAGCACACACACACACACACCTTGACACCGCACGCACACCAAGAGCTCACCTCAACGTCGTAACAGTCCACGGTGGGTGTGATGACGTTGGTCAAGCGGGAGCTATTGTCATTGAAGGCGTCGTACTTCCTGCCAGTGAATATGTCCAGCGTTGTGTCACACTGAGCTCAGTGAGAAAATTGGCAGGGGGGGGGATGCAGTACTGATGACGATGGTGTCCCCCTTTCGAATAGCGAGCACCTGCTTTGTTTGGGGTGGTGCCTGCTGGGTGTCCATTCGCTATTGCCACACTCCACTCCAGAGAGCTGGTGCCGCACGCCAGGAGCGGGTGAAGGCCACCTTGACCTGGCGATCGTTGCTGTCAAAATCATCGTTGTAAAAGCACCATGGTCACCATACTATTGGTGGTAACATGGCCGCAAATTCATCACGTCATTATTGTCCCAGCTCGCCGCACATCAAGCCAAGGTGCAAGAGCGACAACAGTCTGCAACAGGAGATTGAAGTTTTTCATGTGGTGACTCGCATGCCGGACGAAGGAGGAGAGCTGGCGTCCTCCTCCTCCTCCTCCTAGTAGCCGTCCGTGTAGTTCTTGGTGGGGTACTCCTTGGTGGGCTTGTAGCCCTGAAGTTCATAGAGGGCATCCTTGAGGGAGACTAGGTCGACGCTGTCAGGGATGGGCTCCTTGTCCGTGTAGAAGCAGAACACCAGCGTGGAGACCAGATCCTCGTTTTGCACGACTGCGCAGGCCGTTTTCCCTCTCCGGTTAGATGCGTTCCGCTGGTGACAAGTACTTGGTGTTTGTTTGGTTTAGGCGTACCGTAGTGCGGGTTAGGCATTCCGGCGAGCGAGGGATGATCGATGACTGATCAGTGAGTGTGGGTTTGGGTAAGCATCGTCGCCTCTTCTTGTTGTTGTTGAGAAGAGGCTGCACTTGATATAAAGGCAAGGGCAAGGGCACGTACTCTCACAGATGGCCATGCAAGTAACATTGACGCTTCCAAACCTGCTCTTGTCCCAGCCCTGCACATACAAAATCATGAGGGGCAAAATCATGAGGGGCAAGTGGTGATAACTCGTACTCGACCAAAACGGGCGTAGCCTTTGGAGGTACTGGCATGGGGCGAAAGGTAGATGCCAGCGCCGTACGCTGCGCCAGTAGTCATGAATTCAGTGTTACCTGTCCACACATGACAACAGGCGTGAGTGTTGCGTGCTGGTCCACACAAGCGGCTCTTGCGAAAGGAAAAAAAGGTTCATACTGAGGTTGCGCAAGCCCTTGCGCATGATTGCGTGCCAATTTTCCTACAGAGGCCAACCCCCAGCCACCGCCGGTGTCAGAACACAACGCAACTCAGCACTCTGGGCACAGTGACCACGCACCAGGGCAGAGCCGTGGAAGGCAAAGAAGGAACCGAATTCCAGGCGGTAGGCATCAAACTTGGCCTTCTTCTCCGGAGGCGAGCTTAGCAAGAGGTACTGGTGAGGCGTTTGCATTTGGGACAAATGCTGCACAGCCCAGTACCACGCGATGCACCACACATCCAGGGAGCACAGGTTTTAGTGAATATGTGTGATGAAGCACACAGTCCCAGGGCTGTAGCGTGTGTAGAAGAGAGAAACGTTTAGAGGAGAAGCAGGGTAAGGCACCATGTCCGGATCGATCTTCTTGATGAATGCGCGGTTGGAGGACAGGACCCAACGGATGAGTCTGTACAGAAGTGGATCCTGTGTGTTGGCCACATAGCATCAGTATTTAACGAGTGAGAAGGATAGAGAGGCGCTTTGGTTTGCTTTACCTTTTTTTCCAGGAACACACGCAAGGCTCGTTCGTCTGTCTTGAACTCCATCAGTTCGTGAATGCCCTCCAAGCAATTTATGCAGTTTTGCTGCATAATTTGTGACACGCTGCTGTCAGCATCATCATCATCATCATCAGCTGAAAGGAAAAAGAAGACGCGTACCACTTCGTCGTGTCTCTTGACTGTGTCCGTAATAAAGTCGCGAGGGAACGGATCACAAATGAGGTTCTTCCTATCGGAGGAGCTGCACACAGGAGCGAACACGTGAGCCAGGTGAGTCCATGTATGTGTATGCACGTAATGAGGTGCAGACAGGTACCAAGCGGAGTAGAGCATGGACATGAGCAAATCGACGACGTCGTCGTCAAGCAATAGCTCATTGGTGACCTTGACGCCGAGGCCCAGTTCCTCGTAGCGCCACACGCAGTCATCGTTGGAGCAGACAACAGGCTTGACGCCGCTACCTAGAGCGCCACACACCGTGCACCCCACCCCAAGTGTGTATCAACCATCATATAATAAGCATGCTGAGTGATCTCCTCCTTCATTTGGGCAAGTGCGTACCCTCAAGTTTCACGTCGCAAATCAGGCAGTATGATGTACAGTTGCGCATACGCCCGAGCATGTACGTCATCATCCAGCCCAGGAAATTATGCTTCGCCTCTGCACGCCACAGCTGCATAGTCAGGCAAAATTGCAACGCGTACAGAGAGGTGTGTGTGTGTGAGAGAGAGAGAGAGAGCAACTGACTACGATTGTACCCTTAGACGAGCTCAGCTCAACGATATCAATGTCTCCGCCTTGAGAATTGAGCAGCTTGACAGCTTTGGCCTAAAACCCGAGTGGTGTCAGTGAGCAACACGTGTAAGCAATTCAAAAAGATTGAGTGATGGGAGGGGGGGTACAAAGTCATTGCCGGAGATCTCCAAGGCGTTGGCAGCAGCAAGCTGATTGTATCCCTGCTTGACCAAATTGCCAACGTCGTTCGTGCGGAGCTTCATCTGCGTAGTAGTTTCCGATAATGCGTCCTGGTGGTGAGAACGCTGACCCCAGGAGGATTTTGGTGTATCAAAAGAAGAACAACGCACTTTAGCCTTCTCCTGCTTCTCATTGATCGAAGGCAGAGAAATGCCCATCCTACGCTTCGGCCAGTTATCCTGATCGTGTTGCCACCCCGACCCCCAAATACCAAAACCTGAGTAAGGTCGTCGTGTACAGCTTGCGCATGCATCATACCTTCAGGAACTTCTGCGCGATCTGGGTGAGCTGAAACTCGAGGGCGAAGCGTGGGTTCTTCAACTGCTTCACCTCTACCTTGGGTACCTGTATAGACCGACGGAAGGCAAGGTTGGCACACTCTAAAAAAATGGATGCGGCTGTAGTGCTGCACTGCGAAGCCAAGTACCACATCGTTCTCGAGATAGCCCTCGCCAAATGTGATGATGATGGTGATAGGCAGCTCACGATCAACGCCCATGGCATTGGCGGCATTCTCTTCAAAGAAGTGAGTATCGATGAACAGCCTAACAACACCGAGATCTCCCCAAGCCTGTGCACACGACACAGACGGTACGCCATGAGCACAGCGCTTACACAAGATATTGGTGTGTGCGTGTGTGTGTGTGTGTGTGTGTGTGAGAGAGAGAGAGAGAGAAGGAGAGGAAAGAATACGCTTGCGCACTCGCTGCCAAACACGACCTGCAGCTGCTTGATGTGCTTCTCAAGCAACGTATCCTCCTGGACACAGGAAAATATGGATGCGCGTTAGTTTTTCAACCACGAAAATAAGATATGACGGAGGGCGCAATCCAAATGGTCACACACGTACCACAGGCGTATCCCAATCATAATCGTCATCGCTCGCATAGTCACTGTCGTCGTAGTCATCGTAGTCGTCTTCGTCCTCGCCATCCGCCGGCTGCATTCAAGCGCGGGGTAGGAGTAGCAACGTTAACGAAAGAACGCGCCTGATTCAGAGACGACGTAAAGGGCAAGCAACGTGGAACATACAACAACGGCACTGGCGGTTCTCCAGGCTTTGCCAAGAGCTTGGGAGAGGCCCAGCTTGGATTTGTGCAGGTCGTCGTCGGCCTTTTCCTTGCCCTTTTCCTTGGGGGCAAGCTGTGAGGCCCGAATGGCAGCCATAAATTGCGACTTGTTGAGAGAACGATCAAAGCCTGGAGGAGATGACGGCCACCAAGGGATGATTGAGTCTCTGGGAAAACCCCCACAACTCTCCCTCACCCTCGTAAGCCACACACATATATGTAGAACGTACGCGAAGTGATAAAGTTGACGATGTCGGCGAGAGCGGGGTGATCGCCAGCATAGTCGTTAGCTTGACCAACGAGTCTCTGCACGTGCGACCGCGACGAGTGTAGAGAGAGAGAGAGAGAGAGAGAGAGCTCTGCGGTTAGCTCTGCGCACGCAAGAGAGCACGGGGGGAGGAAAAGAGCTGCGGGCTGGTTTACCTCGGCTTTGCTCTCGTCAACATGGCCAGACACACCCTCGAGCATAGTGACGGGGCTGGCATCATCGGCGAGGAAGATAGAGAGATTCACGGTGCCGTTTTCAACATTCGAGAGCTGTACGCTCACCGTTTTGTTATCGCGGTCCCACTTGATCTCTGCAGAAGAGAAGTTTGGTGGGTACGGGTTAGAAGCTTCTAGGAGAATCAAGGTGAGAGAGAGAGAGCTCTGACTCTTACTTTTTACACAAGAGTCCGGGCTGTTTTGGTAGAGTTTCTGCAGCTCCTGCACAACCGCCTCCGTTGTTTGCTCGCTGCGCTTGAGCACTCTCTTTGGCTTGTCCTTGTTCTTCGCTTTGGCCTGTGGAAGTGGCGTGGAAGTGGCGCCAAAGGTCACACAGAGGAGAATAAAGGGGGGAGTGGTACAAGTTGTGTCACAACAACTACGCACATCAGCCTTCTTCGACTGCTTTACAGGCTGGCTCTTGTTCTGGGAGGCGTGCAAATAGGAGTTGACCAGAGCCATTTCGTCGTTCGGACTCTCTCCCTCCTCTTGGTCGCTGGTGGACCGTGCTGAGTCCGGAGCACTCACTGGGCTGTTTGTGTCCGAATCAGAGTCCTTATCCTATACACGCACACACACGAGAGGAGGATTGAGCGAGTATGTAAAGCATACTACGTTGAGGCAAGGGGCCGTACGCCAGGTGTAACTGAAGTGATGATCAGGCGAATGTCACCCGACACGATCTCCTTTCTCTTACCAGACCTTGGACCGAGTGGATACCATTGATCGTGACTACGCTTGCCCTTGAACGAGCTCGCAGGGATTGTTACAGTACCCAAGAAGTCCTGAATGTTGCATTCGTTAACAGTCGTGTCATTTCATGTGGAAGACGCTCGCGCGCACGCACGTACGCACACACACACACACACACACACACACACACACACACACACAAAAGTGAAAGCCACATACACTCCACAGAAGGTCCTTGTCCCAAACTGCGATCCTGAGGTCTGCATCAGGATTGGTTATGGCACTGCACAGCCACACGTGATTATAAGCATCACAATTCAAAATACAGAGAAAACGCCCCACTAACGTAGTCACGCCCACGCCCACGCCCAGCCAGAACGCCCACGCCCACGCCCACGCCCACGCCCACGCCCACGCCCACGCCCACGCCCACGCCCAGCATGCTAACCGGTTGTATGTCGCGATACAGAACACGGCCGTCGAGTATGTGACCCTTGGGCTCAGCCGGGACGTGGCCTACTCGTCCTATATCTACGAGCCCGAGCTCAGCGCCGGCGGTGGCATCATGAAGAAGAAGCTGAAGCACAAGTCCGCCACACCCAAGCGCGACGTCACCTGGGCCGACCTGGAGAAAGGCAAGCAGAAGCTCGAGGCCTTTGCGCAATTGCAGAAGGAGGACGACGCGCCGAACGACGACCATCAGAGCGGCAGCGTGCCTGGACGAGCAGGCCACACAGACACGGAGAGCGCGTGGGATGAAAACAAGCGGCAGCTCACGGAGGATCAGCTTGCTGAGGTGACCACCGACGATGACGATGATCCTGTGGATGGTGATGGTGCTGGTGATCCTGTGGATGGTGATGCCAACCATCAACACCAAGCCTAAGGCCGGCTTGTATTTTCGAAAATACAATATTTTTATTTATTTATTTTCTTTGCTTCCTTGTCCTACTGGCGGAAACACGGTTTGACTCCGACTATGCCTTCCGGAACTTCTCCGACGGGAATGGCATTTTTTTGATTGGCAGAAATTGGTCGCTCTTTGTTGCCTGCACGTTTGTCAACTACATTTAGGCGGTGTGGGGGTACTCTTCTTATATCTAATAACAACCACCAACAACAACGGCCTTGCCTCTCTTGATGCGAAGCGACGAGGAACAGGCGCTTCTCGAACATGAAGACGGATCGCCAGTGTCGCACGTACGTTTTGGTGCCGCCCCTTCATGCACAACATCGCCAACTCAGTGTGTTGTGTTCTGTGTGCAGTGGAAGGCAGGAAGAGCACGTTCGTGCTTAACACGGCGTGTGGTCATCACGATGGTCGCCGTGGGGGTCACCTTGGTCGCCGTGATCGCAGGGTTGGCGTTGCTCATCGCGTTAAACGACACGTCTTCCCCCACGCCCTCACTGCCAGAGTGCGCGCCACGGGAGGTCGATGGCCCCATGTGGGTCACTGCTGACTGTGTCGACCCACTGTACGACCGGCCCGTGATCGACGCCGTGGTCGATTTGACTGTGCCCGTGTCATATCGCAAGGTGTCGGGTCACTTCACGGACACCGACAAGCGGTTCAACATCTACTTGCCTCCCAAGAGCCAGTGGAAGGGCCGCTTCTTCCACCTGGTGTACCCGACCCAGGACGAGAACGCCACCAATGAGACCATCAGCTTCGGCGCAGACAGCGGGGCGTACACGGTGCAGACGAACGGCGGCATTGGCTACCGAGTCGACGCGGCCGCGGCCAAGTTCTCCAAGACCGTCGCGGCGAGCTACTACGGCTTCTCCAGCGAACAGATCTACGGCTACATCTACGGCGGCAGTGGTGGCTCCTTCCAGACCATCGGCGCCATCGAGAACAGCAACGGGGTGTGGAACGGCGCTGTGCCTTTCATCCCGGGCGTGCCGACCTCAATCCCGATCAACTTCTTCGTCCGGGCCTTCGCGCGGTTCGTGCTGGAGGACAAGGCACTGTCGATCGCCGACGCGGTGAGCCCAGGCGGCAGCGGGGACCCCTACGCCGGGCTCGGTGACGTGGAGCGGGCGGCGTTGTTGGAAGTGACGAGAATGGGTGTGCCGCTGCGCGCCTGGGAGGATTACGAGTACACTCTCGGGCTGCACGAGGGTCAGAACCTCCTCGGCTTTGGAAGCCAGGTTCGGGCCATGGACCCCACGTACGCCGATGACTTCTGGAGCAAGCTGGGCTACCTCGGCATGGAACAGTCAGCCCTCGGCGGTATGTTCCGTGCTGCCAAGATCGACCACCTCGCCAACATCACCCAGGTCATCCGGGACTCACACAACGTGCCGACGAGTCTGCTCCTCGATAGTGCGCCCGAGGTCTCGACAGCGTTCGGTCTTGACTTTACGGTCTATAGTTCCGATGGCACGCGAGTCGGGACTCTCTCGGGCTCACTGGACCTGACCTCAATCTTCGTCATCGGTAGCGGCAACCCCACCAGCGTGCTAAGCGCCATCGACGTCGGCGCCAAGCTGCGGATCGACAATCGATGGCCCCTCGCGCTGCTACCGTATCATCGGTACCAGGTTCCGAAACGGCCAGGCTTCTACGCGTGGGACCAGTTCAAGGCGCCTGACGGAACGCCGATCTACCCTCAGCGTTCCATCGAGATCGGGTTAATCATCTCCCGCGGCGTGAGCGGCGGTGGCAAGCACACCGGCATGATCCAGGGCAAGGTGATCGTGGTGTCCAACCTGCTCGACGTCGATGCCTACCCATGGCACGGCGATTGGTACAGCGCGAGGGTGAGGGAGTCCCTTGGCGAGCACTACGACGACAACTTCAGGATCTGGTTCAACGATAACGCGGATCATATCGGCCCCCGCACTCCCCGTCTCGTACAGTCCGAGGGCATCGTCCAGCAGGCGCTTCGAGACGTAAGCGCCTGGGCCGAGAGGGGCACGGCGCCTGCGCGATCAACACGCTATGCTGTGGTCGACAGCCAGGTTGGTGTGGCGAAGAACGCCACCGTACGCCTAGGTATCCAGCCTGTCGTAGATCTGACCGCCAACGGCTCGAACTTAGTGGACGTTGCTGCTGGCCAACCCGTGACCTTCGCGGCGAAGATCGAGGTTCCGCCAGAGGCCGGCAAGATCGTGGACACCGAGTGGGACTTCACCGGCACTGGCGACATGAAGGTGAGAGTGCCCTTTGGAGAGGCCAGGCAGACAGTGGAGGAGTCGGTCACTCTCTCCTACTCCACGCCCGGCACGTACTTTCCAAATCTGCGAGCAACAGCCCAGCGCGAGGGTGACCGGAACACGCCCTTTGCCAAGATCGAGAACCTGGGCCGTGTTCGTGTCGTGGTGCATCCGGCAGTAAAATAGAATAAGTAAAGCGCTGCACCAACGCCTTACAGAAGAGTTGACATTTTTAAGTCCTACTTCGTTGCCTCTGGAGCAAAAGATGTATTTGCGTGAAGCGACGCGGTAGCACTAGAGACAAGGGTAAAAAAATCTATAAATAAATAAATAAAACACATGGTGTCGAGGACGAAGGCGAGAGCTATCTCTCCGTCAGCCCTTCACCCTCTGTGCTTGCATTCGGCTCGTGCACCGGTGTAGCTTGACCAAGGGGCACCAAGGGTCACACAAGAGGGGCAGAGCAGAGAGCCTACGAGGGAATCTGGAAGAAGAAGCCGGACGATGGGCTGGCGGGAAGCAGCGACGGACTGCCAAAGGACGACAGGTCGGGCGACGCCATGCCGGAGCCGAGGTAGGGGTCAGCCTGGGCTGCGGCCGCGGCGTCAAAGAGGTCGTCCGGCAGCGAGACGATCTCGCCCAGATCCTCGAAGATGTCGCCGCCTCCGTTGCTGGCGCCGAACGGCTGGTCCTCGCCTTCGACGGCGTCCCCGATCGGCTGCTGATCGTGCTGCTGCTGCTGCATCTCCATGAGCTCACGCAGGAACTGCTGGTCGTCGACCATCTCGAGTGCCAGCGCGTCGCTAGGGTCGATGTCACCAAGGTTGAGCTGGTGGAGTGCGTCGATCGGAACAGGCGCCTGTTCCGCAGCCGCCTGCTGTGTCATCGTCGCCGGGGCGGCCACGTCAACGCTCAGCTGGTTCTGGCTCAGCATGGCCGAGAGCGACTGGAAGGCGGCCTCCGAGCGGTTGGGCTGGTGCTGCACGGAGAGCGGCGAAGCGACCGCGGCAGGTGAGCTGGGGATGGTGGCGTAGTACGACGGAGATGATGAGGAGGACGCGGCGGAAGGCGAGAGCGTCGAGAACGAGAGGGAGGGGGCGGCGGTCTCGAGGTCCATCGACTCCTGCCGTTGGCCAAAGGACGGGATGACAGGCTCCGAATAGGACGTCGATGGTGAGGGCAGCGAGTGGATCGGTTGCTGATGCTGCAGGACCTGTTGAGGCTGCACCTGGGCGTGCTGTTGATGCTGATGTTGTTGATGCGATTGCTGTTGGTGATGGTGCTGCTGCTGCTGCTGCTGCTGCTGCTGAAGGGCGAAGGACGTCGAGAACTGGTGCTGTTGCTGCTGTTGGTGTGGCGTTGGTCGAGGCGAGACCTGATGTGCGGAGTGCGACTGTGGCATCTGAAGAGCAAATGACTGTCGCCGCTGCTGCTGTTGCTGTTGCTGCATCAACATCTGCTGCTGGTGCTGATGCTGATGCTGTTGCTGCTGCTGGAGGTACTGCCGCTGCATCTGCTGGTTGACATGGTTTTGCTGCATCATCTGATGCTGCTGCTGTTGCTGTTGCTGTTGCTGTTGCTGTTGCTGTTGACGGAGCTGCTGGAGCTGCTGGAGCTGCTGCGGATGCGCGGGCCAAGTTGACGAGGGATCGGAGAATGAACGCGCACGGCGGATCATCATGGACGAGCCGTCATCCGCATGCGCCAAGGTACCAGCGAATCCATCGGTAGGAGCGGCGATCGAGTGTGACGCGCTGCTGAATGAGGTCCTCCGTCCAGCTGCTGCCGAGAGCGGTGAAGGGCTCGTGGAACCGGTGGGTACGTGGGTGGGGCTGGCCGACGCCGACGAGGAGAGACCTGCCGCCTTGAAGCTCTTCTTCTTGATGGGCGTGATGCGGCCACGAC
The DNA here is from genome assembly GCA_000826305.1 of Acanthamoeba healyi. NCBI lineage: Eukaryota > Discosea > Longamoebia > Acanthamoebidae > Acanthamoeba > Acanthamoeba healyi. The sequence goes on along the minus strand of CDFA01024482.1, from coordinate 45,535 downwards.
GGAACGAGCTCAGCCGTCGTAGTTTCGGCGAGGCGCTCGAGCTGCCGTCAACGCCAGCAAGGTGCTCTACGGCGATCGTCGAGGGAATCGACGGGTGCTGTTGTAGCTGCTGCGGCTCTGGGGCGATCTGGCCCTGCGGCATCGATGCGTACTGCGCCTGGTGCTGCATCTGCTGTTGGTGCTGTAACTGCATCTGCATCTGCTGTTGGTGCTGATGGAACTGTTGCGCTTGGAGAGTCTAGCGAACTCGTGTATTAGAACAATGCAAGGTTGTCTGTGCTCGAGGGAAAGGGGTGCTCACCTTCTCCTTGAGTTGCTGCATCTGCTGGAGCTTCCACTGCTTGTACATCTCGCGCAAACGCAGCTGCTTCTTCCTCTGGACGAGCTGCTGCCGTATGTGCTGCTGCTGTTGCGGACTCAGCTGCATGAACCGCTCGCGCCATTGTGCCTGCACCAAAAAGCCGCACGTTAGCCCACTTTTGTGCGGGCACGCAAAAGAACGAAAACGAAGAAAGAACGAAAACGAGAAAAGAGAGCTACGCACAAGTTGTTGCTGTTGTCGCACGAGACGAGGGTCGAGCCCGCGCTTCTGGTTCTCCTCTTCCTGCCAGGTTGGCGGAAGGGCGGAGGCGACTACTCCGCCAGGGGCTGCGGCGACGTGAAAGCCAGGTTGGAGAGGCTTTTGCAGTTGGAGCACAGGCTGGTGCTGTGGAACGAACTGTTGATGTAGTGAGGGGCGCTGCTGGAGGGGGAGCTGATGTTGCTGCTGCTGTTGCTGGAACGGTGGCTGATGGTGGTTGAATGGCTGATGAATTGGCTGGTGGGCGTAGTTCATGCCCCCCTGATGGTGGAGCGAGGGTGGGGCTTGGGGCTGATAGGGCTGCGATGGCATTCCATTATGCGCGTGATGGTGCTGCTGCTGCTGATGTTCCATAGTGTCCGTTCGTAACGAACAGAGCACACCCAAACGGCAACTCAACCGGCCTCTAGCTTCTCTCTCTCGCACGGAAGGCGGAAGGGGTTGAGGTACAAGATACAGACGAGCACGAAGGACAATACAACAATGATGATGAACACAGTGCGTGTGTGGTCGGTTGTGGGCACCATGCCACCGCTGCCAGGTCGTGAATTTCGCTTGGTTGGGCAGGCAAGACAGTGGCCACACAGAGCCATCTTAACAATCGAAATTTCGCGCAAGCGCTCAGTCATCGCTGCCGACGCAATCCAGAATTTATCCCGGAACTAAACCTGTTAGTTTTGGTCTGGCATTCCCCCTTCGGCAGGAATGCTGCGCGGCGCACACCGGAGGTCCAAACTGCCCAGCGTTCGCGTCGGTTGTTGTGCTTGGTGTTCCCTGGTACCTACGAGCACAGACAGCTTTTCTCGTGGCGCGGGCCTCCTGCGGCTGTGGTGCTGGTCTTTGTCTCGTTCCTGCGGGAGGGGCCTTTTGCTGGGTAGTTTTTTGTCGACAGTGGTGCCGGAGCGAGAAAAAAGCGACGTCAAAAAGACGACGTGCTAAATAGGAACCGCATAGCCTCGCTTCTTGCCGCCAGCACTGAGAGCGTGTAGCGCAGCCCCCTTGCTCCTCGGCAGCCACCAAGAGCCATACCCCGGCAGAAGACGTCTTCTCACAACTTTGCACCCGGCACTCTTTTTTGGTTATTTATTTATATTTTTTTAGACTCTTTGATCGATTCGAAGCGCGAGTCATCATTAGATCCCCATTTAGTTTCTCAAGAGTGAAGGAAAGCGCGAGCGAGGATCCATGAACATGCGAGCTCTGTTCTCGGGCAAGAAGAGCGGCGACAAAGGAAGCGACAAGAAGAAGGGCACGGGCTCGACATCATCGGGAACAGGATCGTCTTCATCCTCGTCGGGATCTTCGAGCAAGGGGAGGGGAGGAAGTGGAGGTAAGAACAACAAGAAGAACCAGCCCAAGTGGGAAGACGTGCTCAAGGATGACATCCAGCCCGTGAACGAGGAAACCACTTCACACAAGAGCGGTGCCATTACCAACGTGTACATACGCGAGGACAAGGAGCTAGGCCAGTACGTGTGCCCCCCCCTGCCCTCCCTTCCCAATGACCAGTGCATTCGACCATTCTTTTCATGCCATTTTCGCAGCCCTACACCGAAATTAGCGAATTGATGTGAATTTTATTTGCACATTGATTCGAGCCCCCCCACGCCGTGACCGGCAAATTCCTTTGTCATTCTACACGCGTTACAAATTGCAGCTGCCGTCGTAAGGCTTGCAGCAACCCCTCCCCACATCTCCTCCACGGATACAGGAATATGCTCTTTTTGTTGATTTTTCACGCTACGCGGCCACATTTCCTTCGCTCTTGCATGCATCTCCCTGTGCTCTGCACCACCCATCAACATCCACCCCAATAGCTTCTCCAGCCCTGTCCACGATTGTTCTCTTCGTGTTCGCTCGCGCCCTTCAGCGCAGGCCTTCCCATCCCATCTTGCCGCGGTAGCAGCATCTCATACGGCCGTCTTGGACGGTTGTCTTGCTATTCGACAAATTTAGCGTACGCCGTAGTGCTGCATACTCGAAATTCTGTCTCGCCGCTCCAAAAATACGCTCGCTACAGGTTCCGGCGATACGTGCCTCGCGAGACGCCATGCCGCGTGGGGGAGGCTCCGTTTCTTTGTTGTTTTTGGAGTGACCGCGCTTCTCCAAGCCTCGCTGGATACCTCGTGGCGGCTCATTGAACGTCGTCTTCTTCTCGTCTACGCGTGCAGGGGTGCATTCAGCAAAGTGTTCGAGGCAACGCACCGACTTACGAAGAAGAAGTATGCAGTCAAGTGTGTGTCCAAACAGGCAGCACAGGAGGTACGTTCGCTCTGAGCTCAGCTAGCGCCTCCTGTCAATCTGCTCCTCCGCTGTTTCTCCGTGCGCTGACGGAGGCTTTATTCGGAGTGCAGCAAGACGTGGAGGCCGTGCGCAAAGAGATAGATTTCCTTACGCACATCAAGCACCCTAACATCATCCGCTTGTACGAGGTTTACGAGAACTCGTCTGAAATCTTCCTCGTTCTGGAGCTGTACGCGCGTCCACAACCTCTGATGTGCTCTGCGCAGTGTTCCTCGGAGCTCGTTCTCATCCCATCTTTGGTGTAGCATGGAGGGTGGAGAGCTGTTTGACCGCATCGTGGCCAAGCGATGCTTCTCTGAAGAGGAGGCCCGACGGGCGCTCTGCATGATCGCATCTGCTGTCCAGCACCTTCACTCTCATTCCATCGTGCATCGGTACCATCAGCCTCTCCCTCCCGCACTCATTTCGGCCCCGCGCTGACCAGCTTCCACTTCCCGAACACGCAGAGACTTGAAGCCTGAAAACATCCTCTACAAATCACCTAACGATGACCATCTTGTGCTGAGTGACTTTGGTACTGCTCGCTAAAAGGCCAAGCCATCCGCTTGCTCTTTCCTCTTTCGTCGTTGCTTAGGCGGGAATTATTAGTAGAAATTATAATTTCTTCTTTTTTGGTTCCCGGACATTCCTCGACACCGCGGTGATCATGCATCTCACCTTTGTGACCCCTTCTCTTGTGCGCACCTGTAGGTCTCTCGGTGGACGTACCGGACGGTCGGTCACTGACTCAGCCTTGCGGCACGCTGCAGTATGCAGGTAGGCTTTAGCACTCTGTTGTAGTGATTCTCAGCCCTACGGATGACCATTCCCCTTTTTTAAACTCCGATTGTTCTCACCACGCTCTACCGCAGCCCCCGAAGTTTTGACGGCGAGAACCTACCAGAAGGCTGTGGACATGTGGGGTATCGGCGTTATTGCCTACGCGCTGTACGTATCTTGAACCGCCGTTCTCTGTCGGATGAAGCAAGGCGTGCGTTTGAGCCTAGGCTAATACGCCCTTTCACTTGCTCAGTCTTTGTGGCTTCCCGCCATTCTACACCAACACGGGAGATGAACAAGAGCTGGCCAACAAGATCGCTGATGCTGCGTTTGAGTTCCCCTCGCCTTGGTGGGACCGAGTGTCCAGCTCTGGTAAGTGCTCCACACGGCCCTTCCTCATCAGCGTGAGATTAAAACTAACCTTTCTTCACTCGCAGCCAAGGACATGATCTCAGGCTTGCTTGAAAAGGACCCTACAAAGCGGCTGACTGCCGAACAGATGTTGGAGCACGAGTGGATGGTGAACCCAGCAACCGAGGTGGCGTACCACGACACCGAGCATGTGGGCTTCCCCTTCCACCAGAACCGCAACTCGGAAATTTTCATTCAGATCATCAACAAGTACGCCTCCTCGCCCCGTGACAGCGCTTTCGCTTTGGCTGCATGCACTACGCCGCCGAACCTCTGTCTTACGTCTCTTCATCTTCGCGAACGGTTAGAACTATCGAGTACCGTCGTCAACTGGAAGCGGAAGAACTGGAGGAGCTCAAGCAAAAGGCCTGGTATACTGTATAGACAGGCCGTACGCCGCAATGCTCGCCCGTGCACGTGCTACCAACCGCTTCTCCCACCCTCGCGAATCCTCATCTCCGTTTAGGCCTTCTCACCGCCTCGTCTCTTCGTCTTCTCATCTCGTCACTTCGCTATGACGCGCCCACAGTTTTGTTCTCTTCACATCCCCGGCCCTCTACCTCTGCTCCACATCGTGGATAGAGCCTGGCGATCGCACCACTTCTCCTCTTCTTCGTCTCACTCACTCAAGTTTTGTTCGGATGGATGAGCGGATGGCTGGCTGCGCACGCATGCGCCCACCGCAACGCGTTCCTCTTCCTCGTCTATGCACACCCCACACCTTCGCTCTTCCACGACTACGGCCCCCCAATCCTCACTCCAATCACCAACGATCCCCGGCACATCGATACAGAACGATGCAGCCGCACTCGCTCGAACTACATCGGACCGAAGCACGACCCCGCTCGCTCGCCTTTTCCTCTCTCTGGTCTCTCTGGTCGCTCTTCGCCGCCGCCACCACCACACCGACAACACATACCAGGACGAGCCCGCCGATGATGAGTACAGCAGCGGCAGGAGCAGCAAGCCCCCACACCCCGCCGGTCCGGAGAGGAGTCGATCTCGACCCCGCCCCAGCTGCTCCCTCCTTCATGTATAAACTCACACACCAACCCCTAATGCATCCACGACAGAAGCTCTGCGATCTCTCCCTTTCTCTTCGACACACGCAGCGGCGTCTCTCCTCCCTCTCGCCTCGTCTGACAAGACGAAGGAAGCACAACAACGCGGTTGTTGCCAGCAGTCTCTCGCGCGTCACATCTTCAGACGTCTGTCCCCCCTCGGCACATCTCGCCACCATGGAACGAGACCAACCCGCTGATCCCACCGCGTTTGCTCCAATCACGGGCGATGGCTGGTGAGTTGGGCCAATGGGCTGCGAGAGCACCAGTTCTTGGCCGGCGAAACGGGGTACGCACGTGACGTGAGCCGATGGTGTGTGGCGTCGGGGCCGCGGGCGTGGTGACTTGCAGACCTCGAACGGCGCACTTTCCTTTCGGTTTTCGAGTGGTGGGAAGCGATCCAGGTACAAGAACAAGGCCTGGTTGCTGCCTTGTCCTACCCATTCCTCCCTCACCCTCAAGCCAAGCACCCATTCACACATACAATCGCCTACCCGTGCAACCCACACCGTAGGCAAGCCACCACATCCACAACACATCAACAAAACAACACCACACAGCGATGGACCAGATCAAGCAGGCAGTGGACACGGCGACGGCCATCAAGGACGCGGTGGGCTCGGTGGCCTCGACAGTGGCATCGGCGCTCGGCAAGGACGCCAAGAGCTCACAGCTGGGCCAGTTCACCGTGGAGGACCCGCAGCGCGGCAACGTCATCACCACCAACTTTGGCGTCGCCATCGATGACACCGACAACAGCCTCAAGGCCGGCTCGCGCGGCCCCACGCTCATGGAGGACTTCCACTTCCGCGAGAAGATGACACACTTTGACCACGAGCGCATCCCGGAGCGCGTCGTCCACGCGCGCGGCGCGGCCGCGCACGGCTACTTTGAGCTCAACGAGTCGATGGAGGAGTTCACTCGCGCTCAGTTCCTGTGCCAGACTGGCAAGCGTACCCCCGTATTCGTTCGCTTCTCGACTGTTCTGGGATCACGAGGTACCAGGATACACAACACTCCCTGTCCTTATCCCCTCATGGCGCTCACTTACAGGCATGTCTGTGTGCGCTTACGACAGGATCGGCCGACACTGTGCGCGACGTGCGCGGATTCGCCGTCAAGTTCTACACCGACGAGGGAAACTTTGACCTGGTGCGCAACATTCGGGAATTTAACTCCTTTGTGTGGCAATGCAACATAGGAGTTGAGCGCTATCGCCCTTTGTTTCTCTTGGTGGCAATGCAACATAGGAAGCGAGGGCCAGTTGTGCTGATTGAATGGTGGTGCTGTATTGTGTGTCTGTTCAGGTGGGCAACAACATTCCGGTGTTCTTCATCCAGGACGCGATCAAGTTCCCCGACGTCATCCACGCGGGCAAGCCCGAGCCGCAGCACGAGATGCCGCAGGCGCAGACGGCGCATGATAACTTCTGGGACTTCATCTCGCTCACCACCGAGAGCGCGCACATGATCATGTGGACGCTCTCAGACCGCGCCATTCCGCGCAGCTACCGCATGATGCAGGGCTTCGGCGTCCACTCGTTCGTGCTCGTCAACAAGGAGGGTAAGCGCAGCTTCGCCAAGTTCCACTTCATCCCCAAGCTCGGCACACACTCGCTGGTGTGGGACGAGGCCCAGAAGCTGGGCGGCATCGATCCCGACTTCCACCGCCGCGATCTTTTCGAGGCCATCGACGCCGGCGCCTATCCCGAGTGGGATCTCGGTCTGCAGATCGTCGAAGAGGAGGACGAGCACAAGTTCGACTTTGACCTGCTCGACTCGACCAAGATCATCCCCGAAGAGCTCGTTCCCGTGCGCCGCATCGGCCGCCTCGTCCTCAACCGTAACACCGACAACTACTTTGCCGAGACCGAGCAGGTGGCCTACTGCACGTCGCATCTCGTGCCCGGTATCGAGGCCTCCAACGACCCGCTCTTCCAGGGTCGCCAGTTCTCCTACTTTGACACTCAGCTCACGCGCCTCGGCGGACCCAACTTCGAGGAGATCCCCATCAACAGGCCCGTGTGCCCGGTGACCAACAACCAGCGCGACGGGTTCATGAGGCAGAAGATCAACAAGGGCCAGGTCAACTACTACCCCAACCGCTTCGGCTGTCCGGCGCTGGCCGATCCGACGCGCGCCTACATGCATTCGCCGGTCGACGTGTTCGGACCTAAATTGCGTGCTCGCGGACCCAAGTTCGCCGAGCACTACCGACAGGCGACGCTCTTCTACAACTCGCTGTCGTGGTGGGAGAAGACTCACCTGGTGGCGGCGGCGTCTTTCGAGCTCGGCAAGGTCGACGATGTGGGCGTGCGCGAGCGCATGATCGACGTCTTCAACCACATTGACTTTGAGCTGGCGACCAAGGTGGCGGACGCCATCGGCGTGGAGCCGCCCAAGGCCTTTGCCGGCGAGGCCCACAGCCAGATGTCGCCCGCACTCTCGCAGGCCAACACGGCCAAGGACTCGATTGCGTCACGCAAGATCGCCTTCCTCGTCGCGCCGGGCTTCAACAACGTCCAGCTGACTACGATCGCGGCCGGCCTCACCGCAGCCGGTGCGATGCCCATGTACGTGGGCCCGCGCAAGGGCCAGGTCAAGGGCGACGCCGGCTCGACGACCTGCCAGTTCTCCTACCTGACCTCGCGCTCGGTCATGTTCGACGGCCTCGTCGTGGTCGGCGGCAGCCAGCACGTCGCCGCGCTGTCGCGGTCGGGCGAGTGCAAGGCGTGGATCAACGAGGCCTTCAAGCACGGCAAGCCCATCGCGGCCCTCGAGGAGGGCGTCGACTTTGTCCAGAGCCTCGGCCTGCCGGCGGTCAAGCTCGCCGGCCCCGGCGAGGCCCTCGTCGCCGACCAGGGCGTCGTCACCTCCCGCCAGCCCGTCGCCGACCTCGTCGACTTTGGCAAGGCCCTCTTCAACGCCATCGCCGCCCACCGACACAACGAGCGCGAGGTCGACTCTGTCCCTGCCTAACGAGCAGCATCAGAAGTGAAATAAATATACGTTCCAAGGAATTGAACTGAACTCTTATTGCAGGCCACAGCGAAGTTGATGGAGGGCAGCACACAAGCAGACGGGGACAGGTTCCCTCGAGAGCTTGAGGCCCACGGGAGAGGGGACGCTGGCTTTGACAAGGGGGCGTTCAGGTTCAAGGACCACTTCGTACATCAGGACCTGCGCGAAGAAGACAACTTTTCAGAGGCCTCGAGAGCCGAGTTCGCGTCCTACCTGCGGGCCCATGTGGACATAACCACCCTCAAGCTCATCAACTGCACCGCCAAGCTCGTCGACCCGGTGCGGGTGCTCCGCTCCATTTGCACACAACGCCTGGTGCTGCACTAACACTCGCCTGTGTGTGGCCAGGGGGTCTTTAAACACGCGATCACGTATCCCACGAAGCCAGTGGAGCTCGTGCTCGAGGACGAGACGGGGCAGCGGTTCAGCGTCCGTGTGTGGCCTCAGGTGCTGGCCTTCCTGCAGCGCAAGTGTGGGAAGTCGTACATTGATGTGGCGTTCGATCGGCAGCCGCCTCACGAGCCGCTCTTCCTGCGTTTGTACGCAGCGATGTTTGCTGATGCACCCACCAGCTGTGAGCTGTTCTGATTGTCATCTTCATCATCATCACCAACTCGCAAGTACACAACCTCCCTGGTGTCGCGTACATGCTCAAGAGGAGGAGGTAGAGGGTGTCCATGAGGTTGGTGAGGAGGCCCTGGTACCAGCATGCTCCGCCATCAACAACACCACCATCAGACAGGTAGGCGAGGAGAAGAGAGAGGAGACGTTGGTGGTGATGCCTTTATACGCCTTAGCCAATCTTGGCGTTGGAGAAGTCCATCTCTGTGCAAGCAGCGTGTGTGGTGGGGGTGTGTGTGTGACGATGCAGAGGAAGCGTTTGTTGTCCGACCGGACCAGCGAGTGAGGTAAGGGAGAAGAGGAACAACACGTGAGCAAAGCTTGATCTTCACTAGAGAGGCAGCGTGGAGGTGGAAGGAGGGGGAGGGCGATCACGCGTACCAGGATGGGACTTGATGAAGTTGTCCAGCATCGCCTTCTTCTGCTCCTCGTCGGTGGTGGCCGCGCCGGCAGCCTTCTGACGCTGTTCGAACTGCAGGACGGAGACGAAGGCGAAGAGGATAAGAGAACTGGGGGTGAGACGCTGCACGACGTGTGGTGTGTTGCGAGGGAGTCGAAGGCACGGTACCATCATCTTCTCCACGATGTTCCTAGTTTCGTCGTCGAGGTCAGAGAGCTTGGAGTTCTCGGGCTCGATCTTGGTGGTGTCGATCTCGGGATGGCCCTTGATGATGCACGTCCACCATTCCATCTTATTCACCTTCTGCAGCTCGATGAAGATCGTGCTGCCCTCGTCTGCTCCCAAAACGAATTATTGTTGATCAATATCTTGGTCGTGAAACACAATTTTATATCAAAAATGAAAAAACCCTCAGGAGAGGACTAAAATGCGTACCCATCTGCCAGAAGCTCTCGATTGGCTTGATTTTCTTGTGCACTTCGCCCTGCATGATTTGAAGGTGGATGATGTGTTGGTGCACGCAACAATTGAGGGGGGGGGGCGTTCGGGAGAAGGGGCCTGCGGCCGCACGAGTCGTACGTCAATGAGAGGGGGTTGGCCCTTGAGCCCTACGGTGAGGTGGGTGGCCGTGATCTTGCAGTTGACGTCGCGAGCTCGCGTGCCCTCCGGCACGGGAATGCTGAGCGTCGCCTCGGCCAGCGTCTGCGTCCATTTGTAGGGAATGATGGTTTGATCGTCCCCCGCCTTCTTCTCCGCTGGAGCCGCCTCTCCTGACATTGCTCCAAGCCCTCTCTTCTGCTTGATTTTTAACGTTCAAAAGGGAGTTTGTGAAGGTTGTGTTGATAGCTGCGGTAAAGCTTCTTTTTCTTCTTCTTTTTCTTCTTTTTCTTTTTCTTCTTCTTTTTTGGTTGAAGTCTTGTGAGGTTGCAGTTGTAAACTACATAAGAATGGTCTCACCTTGCTGATTGTAGTAGAGGGCCCCCGCATAAAGGTTGCTTTGGACTGAGCATTGCAATGCAGGCATCACCCCAAAAACAATAAACTAAAAGGTGTCCTGAAAAGCAAAAGCATACTTGGAATCTTTTTTAGCGCCAAAGCAAAAAGCTGTAATATATTCTCCATTTCTTTGCCCGCCCGCGCACAACACAATCCCCACAAGCGAGTTATGTCTGGTACCCTGCACGCCCCCTCTCTTCCAAAGGCAATCCCAGTTTGTCATGCAGCATCGCCCTCCCCCCGCGATTTTTATCTTGCAATAATAAATTAATTCAATCTAACAAATCTTTCGCAACACTGGCCAGATTCATTCGAAACGGAGTTGAGCAAGCTGGAGGACCTCTTCCGGTCGGGCTTCATCATCGAGGACGAGTACCGGCAGCGCAAGGACGAGCTGCTGGGTGCCGCTGCTGGCAAGCCGTCCGTCGCACCTGGCGAGAAGCCCAAGGAAGAGCCCAAGGAAGAAGAGAAGGCCGCGGAGAAGCACGAGCATGCTGGTACGCCACTGCAGCTGCGTATGTGTGGCCTCTGTCATGGCGTCACTGTGCGTGCGTGCGCGTGCGGTGTGGAGGTAGACTCGGGCGTCCAACGCTGATCGGGCTCTCCTCTTCGTACGCAGAGGGCGAGGAGTGCAGTTGCGCGCATGACCACCACCACCAACACCAGGCCAGCGACGAGGAAGACGATCCCGACTACCAGGAAGAGGAGGAAGACGATGAGGATATCTATTGGGAGGTACAGGAGGCCGTCTCCCTTTCCTCGCTGCTGCGTGAGTGTTGACCCTTTCTCACACGTATACGCCGCACGCAACCGGTAACGAACGCGCACACAGTGCGACCACTGCAGCAAGGAGATCCATGGAGCGCGGTTCCACTGCTTCCACTGCAGCAGCGGCGAGGGATTCGATCTCTGCAGGCAGTGCCGAGTGGCGGGCATGGCCACGCACGACGCCGACCACAGGTTCCAGCTCGTGCGTCCGTTTGACACGACTCTGGACTCTGTCAAGGACTTCCTCATCTTCACCCTACAGACCGAGACAGAGCGTACCTGTGGCCCTCATTCGTCTCGCACAACGTCTACTGCCGCGTGCGTGTAAGGTAAACTTACGATCGTTCGTGCGTGTGCGTATGATCGTGGTGGTCGCCAGAGGTGCGAATCCTGCATCCTTATCCGGGAGTGACTGAGTTCGAACTCAAGTACGGACCCAAGACGCTGCTCTTCAGCTCAGTCGACGCGACGCAGGCCGAGAAGATCATCCAGGCGCTTCCTCCAGGTGCGTTCATCACGTGTCGCTGGAGCACGCCATCACCGTGCACTCACATGTCCTCTCCCACTCGCATGCAGACATCAAGATCGTCCACTTGTCCGAGGAGGACTCGGCCAAGGAGTTGGCCGACAAGGAGAAGTTCGCGGTGCAGCTCGTCGAGGGCAAGAGCTACACCGAACTCGAACTGGACTTCCTGGTCAGGACTCTGAACCTCTCGAGCGAGGACGCCGCGCGCGCCCTCGAGAGTGCCGGCGGCGACCTCAGCCTCGCCATTGCCGATGATGGCGGCGACGAAGGACAGGAAGACTGAGCGCCATGACTGTGTGCCGGGGCGCAGAGGAAGAGGACTCACTTCCGTCCCACAATGCTGAGTCGTGGTTCGTCAGCGACAACATAAAACCGGCCAACCACCGTGCAGAGGAGACTGGGGGTGAGGCGCTTCAAACTGGAGTGTGTCATCAACACAGCGCCTTGTCGATGGTGGGCGGCATCGGGTGTTCGGGGCCTACTTCGCAACAAGGGGATGGGAGGGCGCCTGCCACCTCTCGCGTGACCCACAGATCGTGCCCTCTCCGCGGTCGCCTTGCCCCTCTTCCCCTTTTGTGTGCCAAGACTTGAGCTCAAGCCTCACATTCATCAACGTGTATGGCGCGCGTTGGCTGCATGTTGTTGAAAGCGTGATGATAACGGCGATGATGGTGAACAAACAACAAACAACAAAAGGTGAGAAGGATGACGGACGACGGCGCGCAAGTTAGTCGCTAGCACTGCTGTCGCTGTCGCTGCTGCCGCTGTCGTGTCGCCTTCGCCTCCTGCCACGCCTGCGGTCCCGCTCGTCGTCCTCAGAGTCGCTCGAGGACCTGGAGCTGGAGCGCGAGCGAGAGCGAGATCGTGAGCGCGACCTCGACCTCGATCGTGACCTCTTCGTGCCTCTCGACTCCTCCTTCTTCACCTCCGTGTCAACCTCCACCACCGGCGCCACTGCTTCTTCCTTCTCCACCTTGACCTCGACATTAGGCTTTTCTTCGGCTTCCTCCCTTCCCTTCCTGTCCCTGTGATCGCGCTCGCGGTCCCTGTCGCGATCGCTGTCACGGCGCCTGCCTCGGTCCCTGTCACGGTCGCTGTCGCGGTCCCTGTCGCGATCGCTGTCACGGCGCCTGCTTCGGTCGCGGTCGCTGTCACGGTCCCTCTCCCGGTCATCGCGGCGGCCATGGCGGTCGCTGCCCCGTCGGGACTCGCGCTCGTCGCGCTCCTTGCGTCGCTGATCCCTTCGCCGGTCGGCTTCCTCTTCCTCGCGCTCGATACGCTTCTTCTCGCGCTCGACCGCGTCCTTGATGCGCTGCTCGCGCTCGGTGATCCTCTTCTGTTCCTGGAGCTCGCGATCAAAGGCCGAACCAGAGACGTAGTCGGCCGAGATGCCGAGCGCGCTGCCAAACGCCTCGGCCCTCTTCTGCTGGGCGAGGGCCAGCTTGTGGGTCTCGTTGCTCACGCGCAGCTTGTCGTCGTCGAGCTGGGTCGAGCCCTGCCTCAGCTCCTCGCGCTTGGCCGCCAATTGGGTCTGGATGTCCGCTTCATCGAGCCCGCCCTCGAACAGGCCGTTATCCTCCGCCCATTGAAAGACCTGCAGCTCGATTTCGCGCTTGCGCTCGTGTTCGAGGATCTCCTGGTTAGGCTTCCTCGTGAGGGGCTGGGCCATGCGGCGCTGCTCCTCCTGGTAATTAATCTTTGGCCGCTGCCGCACCGAGCTCAGGTTGCGCTGGACGTAGCCATTCGTTCCCGAACCGCGCGCCGTCACCAGACCTATGCCGTTGTACATTCTCTTCAACGTTGAAGAAGTCTCTCCCTCCTCTAAATTAAATCAAGGGGCGGCCCTCCCTTGGTTCGGTGTGGGGGACGATCAAAATCTGATTTCAACGGCCCATCCGGAAATGGAAAAAGAAAAAGGACAGAAAAATTTGAGAATGTCCGGAATGCACAAGCTGTGGTGTCACGATCACGACGGTACAGTTAGGTGCTCAAAGATGCGGCCGGTGGTATCGAACGCTTCAATCTCCACCTTCTGCTCCGACATGCGCACGAAGAAGCCGTGTCTGGTACAAGTTGTAACGACGGCCACGGACATGGACATGGATGGTGAGGTCATGTGCGCGTGCAGTGTGGGGTGAGGGCAGGAAGTGGTGCGTACTCGGTGGCGCTCCCCTTCTCCAGATAGGGTCGGGTCATGTCAGGCGCCTTCGCGGGCACGCCAAAGCATCCATCGCCTGGTCGAGAAACAGTTGATGGAGATGAAGATTAACTCTTGTCGGTCAGAGACTCACGACGGGACAGTTGGGCATGCACAAGCGGGAACATTACCCAGATAGAGCGTGCCGTTGGCGTTCGGCTTGCCCTCCTTCAGCTTCTTCGTCCTCTTGTAGGCGTGGTCGTGGTGTTCGAAACCAACGTCGAGCTTGTTCCTGCGTATACGTGAGGTAAGTGAGAGAGCTTGCCACCGCGGCCCTGCAGATCAGGCCGTGGTGTCTTCTTGATTGAGGAGACCACCAAGAAATGCAAGGGAGCATTGACGCACTGATCAAATACGGGCAGCCAGTGCTTGCGCAGGTCGATGTTGATCTTGCTGCAGGCGAGAAAACACAAGTGTGTGTGTGTGTGTGAGCAAACCGCATTACCTCACATGCCAGCAGTAAGATGCACGTACTCGTTGTACGATCTTCTGGAGGGATAGAGAGGAATGTGGTAGGCCGCCAGCTTGTTTGGCATCGTGCTGTCGAAGAGAAGGAAAGACAAAGATCACATGCGGTCAATCGATGTGCACATGCATAACGTCAAGAGAATCTAGGGAGAAGTACGCATGCGAGCGCAAAACTTCTTCCATCCAAGGCACCTGATCAGCGGCAGACACCACATGACCTGGACACAGAAATCGTTGCCGGTTAGACCACACATCACCATGATCAAGAGAACGGACGTACACATGCACGTACCCGTGTCCAAAACCATCAAGATCGTGTGGTTGGCGATCACGTGCGCGTGGTAGGTCTGCCTATCTTGCCACTTGGTCGCGGTCAGCGCTTGCTTGTTCTGTACAAATAGACCAGACCAGAAAGTTCCATGGCCGCCCGGACCTGTACCATCACGCTTGTGAGTGAGTTAACTGAGGGAGAGAGCATTACTGGGAGGAAGCGGAGCGTACCAACGTCGTGGTTGCCGATGGAAGTGAGAATGGGCATGAGGTGTCCTTCGACCGTTTTCATGTGCTTGTGCCACGTGGCAAGCCACTCGTCCCACCTACGGTAGCACGAGCGCATTCCGTTGGCGTAGGACACGTCGCCGGCCACGACGACCATCCGTGTGTCCCTGGTAGACACCACGTCCAGTAGCTGTGCACCAAGGACACACCGTGAATACCGGAGCCAAAGCGCACGACACAAGACACGGTGAATACCTTGGCGAAGCCAGGCTCGGTTCCGCTGTCGCCGCCGATGACGATCGGCACTTCCCCAAAGGCCGGCAGCGTGCGGAATGCGAACGAGGAGGAGATCTCGGCTCCAGAGTTTACAGAAACGACAAAGTGATAGACCGTGTCCGGCGTGAGCTTCGACAGCAGGATAGCCTGCGAGTATCGCGGACCCTCGCCTACGAGCAGAGGAAGGAATGAGACGCCGGTTAGCTCTAGCCACACGACTGCTAGACTTCGCTGTTCGGATGGGAAGCGGTGCTTTCTACGCAGTGTGGCCGTAACCACGCCACAACACGATGGGCGATGGTGGAGGACGCGCGCACCTGCGGGCAAGGGAAGCTCGATCACCGCGGATGCGGTCGCCACGAATTGGTAGGCGCCCGGCGATCCCTTGGGCGCGGTGTCGTAGTGGACTTGGACGGGCGCCTTGCCCGCATTGCCCAGCAGCACCACATTCACTATCATCTCGCGCGCGCCATCGTAGGGCGGCATAACATAGAGATGACACAGGGTCCCGTTGTTCACCCCTGAGGTGCGAACACAGAGGATGGAGTTCAGTGCCTCAACACGCAGCCACACGCGAAAGACACCGGCGAGGCGTACCACACATGGGAGAGGAGAAGCTGCGAGTGAACCGCGTGGAGAACTCCACCGGGTGATCCGTGATGCACATGCTGCTGGTGGCGAAGAGGAAGAACCAGACGAAGAAGAGAAGCGCGAACAGGCCGCCGTAGAACACCACCAAGCGGCCCCACTGAGTCCTGTACCACCGTCGCTTAATCTTCACTGCAGTCGGCGAGGTCCATAGCAATCGGTTAGGATTATGGTTGGGCGTGATGATCGCACACAGCACACACGGTGGATGGAGAAACGCACTGTCCTTGTCGCCCTTGAGCACCTCGTAGGAGGGCATGCCAGTGAGCTTCTGCCGCAAGCTGTGCGCCCACATACACCACGCGATGTGTCGCCACATAGATGGGGCAGCGGGTGCTCGCGCTCGGCCCATGGTGGGGCTGATCGCGTTAACGCCATCGGAGTTAGATATAAGACCACACGCAGTATATATACGATGGGAGGCTGACCTCATGCGTCCTCCCTCAGCAGCCAGCAGCGGCTCCTCAACGTCTTGCGCGCTCGCGTAGACGTCGAGCAGCGCGTTAAAGAGCGAGGGCCCCGAGGCCACCAGCCAGGCGACCGCCGCGATGGCCCACATCGCGACGAGCCCGCGGTAAAAGTCCATCAGGTCAAAGGCCACGTAGACCCAGGGCCAGAAGCACAGGCTGGCCATCAGCAGGCCGAAGCTGAGGTGGAGCATCACCCAGGGCAGGCGCCGCCGCTGTGCCACGGTGCCGGCGGCCAGGCGCGGCGGGAGCGCAGAGGAGTCTTCGTCTGAGTTGAAGCCATCCTCGTAGCCACCCCCGCTGGGGCCGAGCAGGTTGTCGTCGCTCCTGCTCTGGGTCATCTCGACCCACTCTGTGCGGATGGGCGGCAACGAGGATCTGATTTCCTTCAGGGCTCGGCGCTGGCGCGAGATGATGACCATGTGCCACGCGAACGAGCCGGCAAACAGCAGGAACGCGGCCACGTTGAGCCCGGCCCCGCCCCACGTCCACGAGGTCACGATCAGGGCATACACCGAGTGGTAAATCATGATCGCCGTGAGCAGCCCCCCGTACGATCGTGAGGAGAAAGCTAGAGCAAGGCGTCGGGCGTGGAAAGCGCCAAGCCAAGCTCTGTGGTGGGCGTGGACAAGACTTGAAGTTCTGTCGCGGTCATGAGCGATATCTCAAATATTTACAATTCTTCGTAACTAATCTTAGTTATCGGAAAGGAATTTGAAACTCTTGATAAGGAACGCGTTGGCCAAGCTTTCTGCACAGCTTCCTCGAACGGATTTGACTCACGCACAGATTCCATCTCCACGTCCCTCCAGCTCGCACCGGCCGCCTCACACCACAAGGAGGAGCAGTTGCAGACCACAGGAGCACACGTTAAAAAAGAAAAGGCGAACATGAAACTCACCCCGGCCTACATTGGCGGCATTTCGGGCCAAGATGTCCGGACGGTCGAAAAGCTGGACCTGAGCAAGAAGGAGATCAAAGAGATGGACGACATCTCGTGCTGCGTCGAGCTCAAGCGCCTCGACCTGAGCCAGAATCAGCTGTCCAAGGTCTATGGAATCAATTTTCTCAAGGAAATCACTTGGCTTAATCTTTCGTCGAACAAGATCACCAACATCGTGGGCCTGCAGATGATGACCAAGCTCAACGGTGCGTGCATCCTTCATCCTCCCTCTCCCTTGTCCCTCCGGCCATACTCGCAAAACGCGGCCGCGATCCAGATTAAATCTCACATCTCGAGATAATCTCATGCGCGTTTGCCCTCCGCCCACCTGTGCAGTGCTCAACGCGAGCGACAATCAGATCGAGCGCATCGATGGTCTGTCCTCCTTCACGCAGCTCAAAGGTACACACACCCATGTGCACATTACCTACGCGCTCCTTTTTGCTCCGTTGTGCGCACTCCAGCAGTGTGCTGATCTGCGTGCGTGCTTGCGTGCTGCAGCGCTCATGCTCAACAAGAACAAGATCACTGAGATGGAAGGCCTGGGCTCCCTCCGCGAGCTCAACACTCTGGGTACCCACTGCTCCTCCCACAACCCCAACCACACTACCCACGCGGCGTCGAGCTTGCTCGTGGACTCGGGCGTTAACTGCTTCCTCTTCCTCGTGTTGCTCGTTCCAGTTCTCTCGGATAACTCGATTACGGAGATCAAGGGCCTGAACACGCTGAGCAAGCTGAAGAAGCTGGCGCTATCCAACAACCTGATCAGGGTCATCCCATCGTTTGAGAAGAACTTTGAACTTCAGGTACGCACCCAACTCCCGCGTGCGCTTCGGCTTTCGTCGTGGCCGCTGACCAATTCGCTCTCTTCTGCGTCTTAACACACACACACACACACACATATAACGCAGGAGCTGCGCCTGAATGGGAACAAGATCCTGAGCATCCCCGATACGATACACCTCAACCCACACATCAAGATTCTGGATTTGGGCAAGAACCACATCAAGGAATGGAGGTACCGCCGCTCTCCTCTCCTGCATGCGAATACCGCTCAGCACCGGTGTTGCTTTCTGCATCGCTGGCGCGCGTGCTCTGTCAAGCCCCGAGGCGCCTGCATGGCTGACCTCTGTTTGCCCTGCTTCCCTGTCTCTGCAGCGACATCGAGAAGCTGGCCAAGCTGCCCAGGTTGAAGAGCTTGACCCTTGCTGGCAACCCTCTGGCCGAGGAAGGCGTCTACCGGGACAGCGTACGTGACCACGACTCACCCGCCCACTTTCGATCTTCTCACTCGGCTCACTCCATCCTCTCCCCCGCAGATCTTGACCATGCTGCCCAACTTGAAGATCCTGGACGGCAAGCAGATATCGACGGAGCTCGTGCGAAAGCGCAAGGCCTGGGCCGCTCGGTGGGCAGCTCAGCATGGCAAGAAGGGCGCCGAGGGCGAGACCGATGCTCGGCCGGCCGACGGCGAACAGGCCGACGAGGACGGCGGAAGCAAGGACGCGAAGAAGAAGTCAGAGGGTGCGCCAGCGAAGAAGGCAACTGCTGAGAAGCAGGCGGCCGTAGCTGCTGCTGCACCAGCCAAGGCGGGCGGGAAGCGAACGCGAGAGGAGAGCGAGAAGGAGGAGGGCGCCAAAGGCAGAACGCAGAAGAAGACGCGCACTGAAGCGACTGGAGACAAGCCGGAGCAAGCAAACAAGAAGCGGAGCGCACGGGAAGCTGAAGACGAGGGCAAGCAGAAGACGACGACGGCCAAGAAGAGCAGGAACGACGAAGTGGCCGATAGCAGAAGCAACAACACGAAGCAGACAACGGGCGAGCCAAGGACAGGCGCCGCCAACAGCAACAAGAAGAAGCCGGCCAACAAGTTTGACGAGCGAAGTCGAGAGATGAGGACGGCGACGAAGAAGACCAAGGTGGAGGCGGCCGAGGTCGAGATGGAACCGGTTGAGGAGGAGAAGGGCGAGATCGAGAGGAAGCTCGAAGAGCGCGTGCAGCTCGTCACCGGCAACAGCGGCCTGCTCGAGATCATCAAGGCGGCGCCCACAGTGCCTTCCCAACAACAGAAGCAGCAACAGCAGCAGCAGAGCAAGAAGAAGGGCAAGAAGGCGGCCGCTAAGGACGTCGCTCCCTCAGCTGCTGCTCCCGCCTCGACCAAGATCCAGTCTGTGCTCGACCTCATGGGCCTCACCGAGCCCGATGTTGGCCTCGGTGTCGGCAACGCTTGGGCGTGATTACGTTCTCCTGTGACCCAAAACACAAATTGCAAAATAAATTTTAGAAAAAAATACAAAGACGCACAATTCTCATTTTCTTATTGCGTTTCCTGATTGGCGCAAACTGCGTGGAGCGCCGACGAATGAAGCAACGCTGATTTTGGCGCGAAACGGCCAAAGATCGGTTTTGGGGGTGAGAGCGGACGTGATTGCCTGCGTGGTTTGCGGTCCACCCTGACGCGGGGCCCGACCTTGTATTGCTCGCTCGGTGTCGGTGGTGGCTTTGTCTCTCCTTCCCCGGCCGGCAGCAACGTTCGATCTCCCCGACGAGAGGAAGACCCCACCCAGGCGGCGCCGCTTGATTCCATCTCTCTCGCAATCATGGTGCTCGATATTGTGCTCGCTCATCCGTTGATCTCGCTCGCTCTCGTCGCGGCGCTCTACTTGGTCGCCAAGAGCGTGCTGTTCCCGTCCAAGCCCGTCAAGCGCTCCATCCCCAACGGCAAGTACGACGACAAGGTAAGAGTTCGCGAGGAGCAACCCAATCTTCATTCTCCGATCGGCGCTGCATTTGATCGAAATTTAATCTTAGTTTGCTTCGGCTGAACTAACTTTTTTTCCCTTCTTGGTCTCGACCGAGAGTAGAACATCAAGGACAAGGAGTTCTACGATGTCGCTATTGTCGGTGCCGGTCCCTCGGGTGCCACCATGGCCTACTACCTCGCTAAGGGCGGAATCAAGGTCATTTGCCCAAACCTCAATTATTTGAGTTTTCTTTTCGCTTTTCGTTCTTTGTGATCGATCGCTTTCCCTTTTCCCTCGACGGTCGCTCGCCAGTCTGGCTGTCGCATGCGATCGTGGGTTGTTTACACGCGCGTTGGATCGAAGTCGTTCTCACTTCTCGGAGATTTTGATGTTTTTGCGTTGTGAAAAACTAGCCTCTCGTTCTCGAGAAGAAGCAGTTCCCTCGCGACAAGTACTGCGGTGATGCCGTGTGCAAGACCGCCATCGAGATCCTCATGGACATGGGCCTCTACGAGAAGCTCATCAAGGAGAACAAGGCTAAAGTGGTGCGTGTCCCGTCGCGGGCGAATTTTCCATAACCGGCGATTTTCGCTAAATTTTAATTTTCGTAATTCATCCAGGCCGATTCCGGCGGTCTCGTCAGCCCCGGCGGTATTTCGTACATTGGTCGCTCGCACGAGCAGCTCGGTGAGATCCCTGCCGCTATTGCCATCAAGAGGTTTGTGTTCTTCCACACCCGCTCCACATGTGACGAGAGAATTTTGAGTTCTAAAAAAATCAACTCTTGAATGTGTGCAGGTTGCTTCTCGATGAGGCGATCGCTCGCAGGTGCCAGGAGGTCGGTGCTGACCTGAAGGAGAACTCCCCCGTGGCCGATGCCAAGTTCGACAAGGAGAAGGGTCTCTGGACCGTTGTCCTCGAGGATGGCGTACGTCTGCCCGACCGACCTCGCACTGCTCTGCTGCTCTCTTCACCTGTGGGCCACATGGCTTACCCTCTCCTTCTTCTCCGCTTTGCAGGTTACTACCTACCAGGCTCGCACGCTCGTGTGCGCCGACGGTGCTACTTCCAAGCTTGGTACGAGTCCATCCCTCGCCTCTCGTTTCGTCCAGCTTAGCGAGGTCGTGTTCTCACTCTCGTGTTCTCCCTCCTCGTGCCCACAGCCCAGCAGCTCGGCGTTGTCAAGGGTGCCCCCAACGGTGCCTGCAGCAGAGCCTTCGTCGAGGGCGGTACTCACAACCTCAAGGCTGATGGTGTCGTCTTCTACAACACTGGGTACGCTTTCTCACTTGGAGTAGAGTGTGCCCACGTCGCACCCTGCACGCTTCTTTTGCTGACCTGGGCCATGCTTGCATGCGCGCTCTGAACACAGACTTCTTCCCGGCTACGCTGCCCTGTTCAAGCACCCCAACGACGAGCTGAACTACTGCTGCTACCTTATCCCCGGCAACCCGCTGGTGACCAACGACGATCTGGCTTACTGGCACGAGTACCTCATGAAGGAGGACCCCAACGTCATGAAGGCCCTCGGCAACAAGTACAAGATTGAGAGGATGAGGGTACGCGTCTAGCCTGCTTTGTACCATCCTGTACATCAATTAGGCTCACACTCTCGGTGTTCTTCGTGTACGCGCGTAGGCTGGTGCGCTCCGTCTTGGTGGTGTCCCCACCTCGTCTGGCGACCACCTCCTCATCGTTGGTGACGCTGCTGGCATGATCGATCCCCTCACCGGTGAGGGCATCCACCACGCCATGGAGGGAGGCAAGATTGCCGCCGAGTTCATGCTGGAGGCCATCGCCGCCGGCAACTTCTCTGCTCAGGCCATGCAGATCTACCACGATCGCTGGATGGAGCGTTTCGGTAACGACTTCACCTGGTCGATGAACATCTGCCAGTTCCTCTACCGCTTCCCCGTCCTCATCGACGCTGCCACCGCTGCCGTCCGCAGGAAGGGCGACAAGTTCCTCGCCAGGTACGCAGTCATCCTCGCCACACACTCTCTCGCCATTGATGCTTTAATTTAACTGCAATGCGACCGCTTGAATGAGCGCACACCTAAACAACAACTACAACACTGAGGCTTCCACCATCTTCTCCTCTATCTCTGTGCTGTGCCATCACGTCATCGCGCATGCTAACGCTTTGTCGTCACTCTCAGGTGGGCCGACATCATGACCGGTCGCGTGCCCAAGACCGCTCTCCTGAGGCCCGAGTTCGTGATCGTGATCACGTTCGAGCTCTTCATCCTGCTGGCCAAGAAGCTCACCGGCCAGTACAAGGGCGTCATCTACAACACCGGCGCCAACTCTGTGCAGAAGAAGAAGACCAACTAAGCCCCCAACCCGACCAATCCCTCCCAAGAGAGACTGCTGACAAGAGTAACATGTAGAAGAGGAAGAGGAAGAGGAAGAGGAAGGAGAGGATGCAGATAGCCTGATAGATGGGCGTGTGATAGCCCACAAACGCAACTATTTGAGTCCCACACAGAGCACATTTTGTCCTTTTCTCTCTTTTTTTCGTTTCGTTCTTTTTTGTTTCGGCTCGACGTGGCAAAAGATCACGCACCACAGACTCAGAAATCAAGAAGATCAACCTCAAAACACAACATGGTACGTCACTGTGCATTGAGCAAGCTCAGCACTCCACGCCCGGCGTAAATCTATGCTGATCTGCGATCCAAAGCGCAAATTGAGATTTATCTTTTCAAGCTTGCATGCCCCCCC
>CDFA01024482.1:0-21552 GCA_000826305.1 Acanthamoeba healyi | reverse complement strand
CATTTTTAAATTATTTTCTCTTTCTTCCGACAACTGAAAATCAAAAGAAATGTCGACCGCGGCAACCACTCGGTCAGCCGACGTCGTGTCTGGCACTTGGTGGTGTGAAGAAGAAGAAAGCGACAGGACACAACTAGGTGTAGGCTAGCAGGCGAAAAGAAGAAGAGAAGAAGATGAGGACGGCTCGTTGTGCGAGGAGTGTGGCTGCAGTGTCTAGTTCGGTTGCGTGTGGGACTGCTGGGAGCGCGAGCAGCCGGCTGCTGAGTAACGCAGGTGGGGGTTGGGTAGCGCAGCACAGAGCCATCGCTACCACCACGCAAGGTCCCTGCTCTCCTCTGGCCCTCTTGCTTCAAAGCAGCCCTCTCTCTAACGTGGCTGGTGGTTGTTGCGCACTACCTGGGTACAGGCGCGAGGGGCGGCTGGCGCGGCGTGGGCACGGTGGCCGGGCTGGTGGTCGCTGCTGGCGCGATCGTTGCGGGCGGCGCGGTGGCGCTGGAGAGCCTCAGGGACGAGAACGAGTCGCTTCTCTCCCGTGGAGCGCCCTTTGGTACCCAAACCCACACACACATACACGTGTTGTACGCGCACGCCGCGGCCGTGGCTAAGCGTTCACACCGGTGTGTGGGTGTGATCACGGCGCGTGCAGTCAACTCTGTGCACGCCGAGGAGAAGACCGTCCCCAACAAAGAGGCCCCGCCGTCCATCGTGTCACAGAGTGAGACTTCCTCGTCTGCAGCTGTTTTTGTTGTGCAGGCGTTGCTCGTTCAGTGCACTAACCTGCCAGTGACGATCGTCACTCCCACAGACCCGCCGGTTGACAGGGCAGCACAGCAGGGCGTCGACAAGCCCGTGCGTACGAAGAAGAGGATCGTCATCCTGGGGTCGGGCTGGGCCGCCGTCGGTGTGCTTCGTGAGCTCGACAATGATGCCTATGAGGTGCGTCTATGCCTTGAACTGGTCGTCACGCAACTGGTCCTCACACGCCACAACACACACACACACAGGTCGTGGTCGTATCACCACGTAACTATTTCCTATTCACTCCGCTCCTTCCCTCGGTCACTGTGGGCACGCTCGACTCGAGGAGGTACGGCCTGCTCGCTCGTAGCATTTCTTCTTCGCCTCTTCACGCTTAGCTCCGCTAGAGCACGGTGTGTGTGTGTGTGTGCACATGGACCTTAGTTTCTTGCTCTTCTTCCAGTGTGGTTGAGTCTATCAGGCGCACGTTCAAGCGGGCTGGCGCCTCTGACGTGCAGTTCCTCAATGCCGAGTGCACCTTCATCAACCACCAGGACAACAGCATCACCTGCAACGGTAAGAGATGATGCGCCTTATTCGTTCTTGTGAACGGCCTTGTGTTGCTTACTTACGTTACCCTCACAGACGTGTCCGGTGACGGGGCGGTCCGCTCGTTCAACCTGGAGTACGACCAGCTGATCGTGGCCGTCGGCTGCGACAACACCACCTTTGGCACGCCCGGGGTCGAAAAGAACTGCCACTTCCTCAAGGAGCTGAATGGTACCGCCGCCCACTCTTTGTTCGCAGTGGCTATAGTGGTCCCTCTCACGCCGCCAAATCGCTGCTGTTCTTCCACCAGACGCACGCAGGATCAGGCAACAGATCACACAGAACTTTGAGATCGCCAGCCTGCCCGGACAGCCCGAGGTGCGTGATGCGGCCAAGAGCCGTGGCGGGTGCACGCTAGGATGAACGCAGTGGCCCTTTGTATTGAACGACTTCGTTCAACCGTGCAGGAGGAGGTCAAGCGTCTTCTGCACTTCGTTGTCGTTGGAGGAGGACCCACTGGCGTCGAATTCGCGGCCGAGCTCCATGGTACCATGCGCCCACTTGATCACCGCGTTGCATGTCCTAGCACTGCTGACGTCAGTGCGGGGGAGCGCCCCGCTCTTGATTGTGACAGACTTGCTGGTGGAGGATCTGGAGAAGTGGTTCCCGAGGTCGATCACCCAGCACGTGCGCATCACCATCATCCAAAGCGCGGCTCACATCCTCAACACCTACGATGCCAAGATCTCCGATTGTACCTACCTATTCCCTGCCCGCTCGTACTCATCCGCGAGCGCACATGCTCACCGCGCACAACTACAACAGATGCTGAGAAGAGGTTCAGCCGCGACGCCATCAACGTCAAGCCGCTTTGCCGGTGCGTCATGCGCGCCACAACGCGAGATGTTTACTCTCATCTCACTCACGCATGCGCGCTTGCACACACAATCCAGAGTTCTCTCAGTTGATGAGAAGACGCTGTCCTACAACGACAAGCAAACCAACACAACCGTAACGCTTCCCTACGGAATGTGCGTCTGGGCTACGGGTACTGTGCCTTTCGCCTCTGAGCGTTTGCTTTACGCCTTGACCGCGATGCTGAGTCTTCTCGCCACCCACACAGGCATCGGGCCTCGTCCGCTGGTGAAGAGCTTCTGTGCTAGCCTCAAGGAGCAGTCCAACCGCCGTGCGATCGTCACTGACGGCCACCTCCGAGCGTTGGGCACCACCAACGTCTACGCCATCGGTAAGGCCACTCCACTTCACCCCTCCACACGCAACTGCCATGGCCGTTCCTGGTATAACATCGCATTTGCACAGGCGACTGCGGCACTGTCGAACAGAGAAGGTTGCTCTCCAAGTTCGTCGATCTCTTTGACGAAGCTGACGAAAACAAGGTGAGTACACACTCTTCAGCACACAGCCGCGGCGCGTTCCCACGTGCGCGTGCGTAAGCGCACCATGGCTGACACTTCGTTCGTTTGGTCGATGACATAGGACGGAGTGGTCAGTTTTGACGAGCTGACCTCGTTGGTGGTCAAGAACAAGGACAATTACCCTCAGCTGCTCATCTACGCCGCTAAGATGCAGGTGCGCGCAATGTGGCCAACTGTCGTGTGAGCCTCTTCATGCGTCTATAGACTGACTCGCAACGGTCGCAACAACAACAGGAGCTGTTCGAAACTGTAGACCTGGACAAGAACCAGGTCCTCGATCGGGACGAGTTCAAGGCGCTGCTCGCTGAAGTTGACAAGAACCTCGTGGAGCTGCCGGTACAACGCCACCGTCAGATGCGGTGTGCATTCACGAGCCGTATGGAACATGCCCGTACTAAGCATTCATGTGTCACACTCTAGGCCACGGCGCAGGTCGCATCGCAGGAGGGCAAATACCTCGGCCAGGCGTTGAACGCGCTAGCGCGCGGCCAAGAGGTGGACAAGTTCCACTACAAGCCCCTCGGCTCCCTGGCCTACATCGGCGGGAGGGAATCTGGTATCTGAGCGTCTTCGTGTGATGATAGCGCGCAGCTTGTGCACTGACATCAGCGTGCGTGCTCATCAGTGCTGGAGCTTCCGGGCGGCATCAGCTTTGGCGGATTCACCACATGGTTCGCCTGGCGCTCTGCCTACTTGGCCAAGCAGGTACGCCGTCCCACACACACTCTCTCTCTTGTTGGCCTCCCCATCGAGCCCAGTTCGCCTTTGGCTGCTGATGAGCGTATCTTCATCAGGTGAGCTGGCGCAACAAGTTCATGGTGGCCATGGACTGGATGAAGGAGATCCTGTTTGGCCGCGACATCTCCAAGTGCTAGGCAAGCCTTCGGCAATTCCCTCAGGGTGATCACGATTGTCCACACTAAACCCCCATTGGCGTTCACGCCCACAAAGAAAATGTAAGGTCAGAAACGGGAGCGGACCTAAACCAACAACCGAAGAAGAGACAAAGACCAAAGGAGAAGGAGGGCAGCGGGAGGAAGACGATGCGAGTGACTGCTGCGTGCGGCGTTTTGGCGGTTGTTCTGCTGCTCTCCCTGGCAGCCCCGACCCTTGCCGCTTGTGAGCAACGACTGGCCGCCGCCGACCATACGATCTTCTGGGCCGAGCAACTGGTGGGACCCTCTGCGCTGGCGCGACTCGCGCACGCTCCTGCCCCGCGTGCCCGGCCCCGAAGACGTCGTTCATGTCGCCCCTCAACTCTACCCCAACAACTTTGTGATCACCCTCGACGTACTGCCCCCCCCCCCTATATTGCGCCTTCATTCTTTTTGGTCGTCGCTTTTCTTCGTAGCTTCGCAATCACTCATCGCACTCCTTCGCGGCGGGACAGGCACAGGCATCGGGCGAGCCGGTGCATGTGCAGCAACTGTCCCTGGCGAGGGGCGACTGGTGCTCGATATCATCGTACTGCTTGCCATTCACCCAAGGCGAGCCGGATCGATGCTTTTCGCGCCCTATAGACTACACCGGCGCCACGCTGCGCGTTCGTGGCGGTTGGTCTTGCCTCTCAACTTCGAAGCGATCACTTGTGTAGCGTAACTGACCTCCTTGTGCGTCCCGTCTTCATGTTCTCACAGCACAAGTCATCGTCGGCAGCGAGCTGTTTGTTGATATCTCCAGCGAGCTGCGCTTCACCGTCAAGCCGGGCTCGGCCGACCGATCAGAACGAAGGTACCGCCTGTGCCTCATTCCCTTTCAGTCCACGAGAGGACGCATTGTTTGATTCGGTTCAGGATGCTCATTCGTTTTGTGTACTAGTCTCATTGAGGCACCGGTGACCAACGTGACGGGAGCTGTGATCGGAAGCGCAGACTTTGTTGGCAATCTCTCCATCATCAATTCTGTGCGATCAGCGTAAGCATTCTAGCCCTTGCGTGCGCGCGCACACACACACACGCACACACACACACACACAGCGTATTGAGTGAGTGAGCGAGAATCTCATCTGTACGACTATGTAGGACGTGGAACACACTTCAGGTTGCGGTCTTGGAGAGCGGGCGCTACCCCAGTGATGACAGTATCATGTGGCCGTACGGAGTGCTCAACGTGACAGGCCATCTCTACCTTGACGCCACCAACGTCTACATGTCCGGTACCAATACTGAACCCAGCTGTGGTCCCGAACCTGTTCGCTGTATCCCACGTTGGTCGTTTCTGACGGGTGTACGACCGCAAGTTGGCGAGCTCGAGGGTGAGTCTTCGCACGCCTACGCGAACAGCATGGATGTGCGGACCATCAAGCTGGTGCTCATGGGAGCCTTCAAAGAAGACAACAAGACATCAGTGTCTCTGTTCACGTTTGCCGACGCCAACGCCACATCAATTGAACGTGGGACATTCACTTTCAATCCGAACTCGTGCTCATGTCAGTCAAGTAAGAGGACCACCTCCCCCTTGTGCGTGCAAGGCGCGATGGTAACCACTGACACACTGGTGTGGTTTTGCGGCCCAGCTTGACTAAATGCAACGGACCTAAACGTACTGGGTCCGTTGGCGCCGGGGACTGTGGGTCACCTTCGTCCCACGATCTTTCCATCCTCCTGGGCACTGAAAGCAGTTGCTGTTCCTTCACGTCCAGCTCTGGTTGCAATCCAGGTACCCCTCCTCCTGTTCTGGTTCTTACATGCGCCACTGTACATCAGGCTCACACTTTTATATGCGTGTGCCATGCCCAGCCTGTCCAGGAAGGCCAGGTACATCCCCTCTGCCTCTAGATCAAGTTCGCAACTAACACACCAACCACGTTCTCCTCACATATGAACCACCCCAGAGTGCAGTGATCGTGGCGAGTGCAGGAGAACGTCAGTGCCCTATTGCGTTTGTCCTCCAGGCTGGAGCGGCTTTGCATGCGAGATCGGTACCCCCACTACGACGCACCATTGCTGTGTGAGTGTGTAGCGACGGGTCGGGACTAACCAGATATCTTTTCAAGCCGACTGTCCAGGATCACCTGACTGCAGCAACCGCGGCCAGTGCTTTGTGCCCGATGGCGGAGGTCTCCCCTATTGTAGATGCGACAAGGGCTGGAATCTCACGGCTGTACGGAACTCGATCTGTTGCTGTGAACCGCAACGTGCAGCACCAGCTTGAGACTAGTCTAATCTAGGTTGAGTGTCTGTTGTGTGCACGCAGGCTGGAGATTGTTCGCAGCCGTTGTGCCCCAACGACTGCATAGATGCGTCGCACGGACAATGCACTGCTGTTGACGCTGGACCGCCTCAGTGCATCTGCAAGGAGGGCTGGTCACTGGGACCCTTCAAGGACTGTTCAGTTCGTACGTGTGCATCATTGTGCAATGCGCAAGCGAACTCATCAGTGAACTTACAGAGCTTATCACCCTCACCACTACAGCGAACAAAAGGTGCCCGGGCTTCGACTACCAAGAGTGTACTGGCAATGGCCAGTGCAACTCCACTTCAGGCCTGTGCACATGCGCCAGTGGTTGGCGGGCTTGACTGTTCGATTGGTGAGCACCCCTTACTCACATGCTGTGCTCCCTCATGCATAGACTGACGTTTTCTGTGTTGTGCTTCTTGGTTGACTGCGACAGCCGACTGCCCAGGGTTCATCCTCTCAGCGCCTTGTTGTATCCTGTGTTGTCTGTAGCCCTCTGACACCGTGAAGCAGGAGCCCTGATTGTAACTCTCGTGGAGAATGCATGATTGACGCTGTCAACAGCATGCACACGTGCAATTGCAGCAGCGGATGGACTGGACGCGATTGCTCGATTGGTACGCCCTTGTGTAGTCAGTGTGAGCTCAACAATGCTCACTGCTGATGCATGTTTGCTTGCAGCCATTTGCTCTCAGACAGAGAAGCCGTGCTCGGGGAACGGGTTCTGCGTGGAGGCACTCGACCCTCCACGCTGCGTTTGCGAGGATGGCTGGATGGGCGAAGATTGCTCCATCCCCTTTGACAAGTGCTCCACGTCGAAACACTGTCAGTCTGGTGCGTGTGAGAGCGTGGCCAACGACACGACCTATCACTGCACCACGTGCGATGACGGCTGGGTCGGTGCCTTCTGCGATACACGTACGGACCCAACACTTGCTTCCGCCTTGGCTCGCCACTGCATGCTGCAACTAACGTGCTGGCACACAGCCTACTGCTTGGACGGCACCATGTTTCCTGAGTGCTTCGGCCACGGCAGCTGCGTGGTCGCCCAAGAGATAATGACGCCTCCAGCTTGCGCTTGTAGAGAGGGTTGGCTGGCCGGACCTAAAATCAACTGTCTCCAAGGTAGGCCATCCATTAGCTGCCCTTGATTCGCGTGGTGATCTCCTCTCTGCTCACGAATTGCTCTCTCACTCTCCTTCATTCAGCTTGGTGTGAGGCCGATGCGAACGCTTGTTCAGGTCACGGCACATGTGATAAAGACAAGGCTTCTCCTGGCTGCGCGTGTGACGCCTACTTCTACGGAGACGACTGCTCGTCATGTACGTACTTACTAACTCATCCTCTTCACACTCACAGCATCAACACTCACTGCGCCCGTCTCACCTGCACATTCTCACACATGTGCTTTGGCGGTATCCTCCACCTCAGACCAGGCACCGTGCCCAGGGTCACCCACGGTTTGCACGTCGCCAGAGAAGGGGACCTGCGTCAACGGCACCTGCCAATGCTCTGAGAACTGGCAGACCGACGACTGCTCCGTGCCCAAGTGTCCTGGTACACGTCCGCACACCTTTGTCTGCGTCCTGCCTGCTGTCATCTGACACTAATCGCTCGGCGTTTCCAGGCCAAGGAGTGAACTGCAACAACCACGGGACGCGCAACACGACGTCGAGCCCGTTCTTCTGTGATTGCGACGAGCACTGGACTGGCGACGATTGCTCTGTCCGTACGCGCCTTCTTGCCCCCCATTCTCGACGCAGTGTCAAGAGCCGTCATCTGCCCTTTCTCACATTGTGCCTCGTGGACGCCTCTGTCACAGCAATCTGTGCGCAAGACTGCAGCGGGCACGGGAAGTGCAGCAGCGATAAGGACCCGCCGGTGTGCGTGTGCGATCCCTATTGGGGCGGGGCCGACTGTTCGGAGAGACAGAGTTCGTCGGGCCTGAGCGAGCCGGACACCATCGGGATCGCCGTTGGTGTCGTTGCTGGCACACTCGGGCTAGGTACGCTCCACTCCCCCTCCTCCCATTTCATTACTCGCCAAGAAGGCTGAGCACTCACCACCTTGTGCGCGTAACCCGCCACAGTCGTGGCCGGAGCGTTCGTCGGCTTCCTCGTGTACGCCATCACGAAGAAGGTCCAAGCCGTACAGTTGGCCAAGTCGCTTGCCACTTCTGTCCAGTTCGATGGCACCCTGGACCAAGACAGCACCGAGGACATGCTCTGATCTCCCGCCCCGCAGCTGTGCTGCATTGACACACTTGTGTGTGGCTACCTCCTGTCCGTCGTCCAATCAGGACATTGAGATCAATGCAGCGCACAAAGGGCAATCCAGTCCGGGGCACGGGAAAAGAGCAGAAACGGAGTTGTAGGAATATGTTTCAAATTCCTTGTTGTTAACTGTTTGAACAGTTAGCAAAACGAAAATGTTTGAGATATTTACCGTTTGTGACGACAACCACGGTTCTGACCGAAGTCCCGGAGCACCATGCCTGGGTTCAGATCGCGGTACAATCCAGACACAGGGAAGGAGAAGGAGAAGAAGGGTAGTAGGAGGAAGGCGATGCAAGTGCGTGACGTGATGGCGTCTGCTGCGGGCTGCGTCTTGGCGGTTGTTCTGCTGCTCTCCCTGGCAGCCGCGACCCTTGCCACCTTTGATCTACGACAGCTGGCCACCACCGCCGACCATACGATCTTCTGGGCCGAACCAGTGGACGGCAACTGGTGGGACCCTCTGCGCTGGCGCGACTCGCGCACGCTCCTGCCCCGCGTGCCCTGCCCCGAAGACGTCGTTCACGTCGCACCTCTGCTCTACCCCAACCGCTTCGTGATCACCCTCGACGTATGACGTCCCCCCCACCGACATTGCGCCTTCATTCTCTTTGGTCGTCGCTTTTCTTTTTTTCACGTGGATGCTCGTCGCTCACTGGTGAGACAGGCACTGGCATCAGGCGAGCCGGTGCGTGTGCAGCAACTGTCCTTGGCAAGGGGCGACTGGTGCTCTGTGTCGTACTGCTTGCCCTTCACCCAAGGAGAGTCAGATCAATGCTACTCGGCATACTCGACTGTCCTCGGTGCCACGCTGCGCGTTCGTGGAGGTAGCTCTCTCGCCTCTAACTCTGTGGGGGGGGGGAAGCAAGTAGGGTGGCGTAAGCTAACTCCTTGAGCGTCCCGTTTCTCATGTTCTCACAGCGCAAGTCATCATTGGCAGCGAGCTGTTTGTTGATGTCTCCAGCGAGCTTCGCTTCACCGTCAAGCCCGGCTCGACCGACTGGTCAGAAAGAAGGTACTGCCTGGGCCGGTGGAGTCTCAAACGTAATCAGCTCAGGCTGCTCACTCTCGTGTTGTTTTGTGCACTAGCCTTATGGAGGCGCCGGTGACCAACGTGGCGGGAGCTGTGATCGGAAGCGCAGACTTCGTTGGCAATCTCACAATCACCGATTCAGCGTTCGCTCTAGCCCGTCCACACCACACACCATACCACACCACCTGCACGGTGTGAGAATCTCACATGCAAGACGATGTGTAGGGTGTCGAGCATTCTTCAGATTGCGGTCTTGGAGAGCGGGCGCAACTCCAGCGAGGACAGTATCATGTGGCCGTACGGAGTGCTCAACGTGACAGGCCATCTCTACCTTGACGCCACCAACGTCTATATGTCCGGTACCAATACTGAACCCAGCTGTGGTCCTGTCTTGATCATACTGACAGGTGTCTGACCTCAAGTTGGCGCGGTCGAGGGCGAGTCGTCGCACGCCTACGCAAACAGCATGGATGTGCGCACCATCACTCTCACGATCATGGGACCCTTCAAAAAAGACGACAAGACATCAGTGTCTCTGTTCACGTTTGCCGACGCCAACGCCACATCCACCACACACTTGGACATCCGCTTTTACTCTAATATCACACTCATATCAGTCCTGTATGCTGATCACCTCCCCCTTGTGAGTGTGTGAGATGTGAGGGTAGCTAATACACACATCTTCATGGTACAGGTTGACCCCATGCAGAATTGCCCTACCTGTAACAGATCCAACGGACTGTGTGTCATCTTCGTCCCACGATCTGTCCGTCCTCCTGGGCACTAAAAGTAGTTGCTGTTCGTCCTCATCCAGCACTGGTTGCAATCCAGGTACCCCTCCTCCCAGTCTGATTCTTCATGTGCCAGTGCCGTGAACACCATGCTCATGCTTTCGTTGCATGTGCCATGCCCAGCCTGTCCAGGAAGGCCAGGTACATCTCCACCACCGACTCAAGAGGTGAATCAAGTCTGAACCACATTCTCTTCACATACCGACCGCTCCAGAGTGCAGTGGTCGTGGCGAGTGTAGGCAAACGTCTGTGCCCTATTGCGTTTGTCCTCCAGGTTGGAGCGGCTTTGCATGCGAGATCGGTACCCCCCCCCCCTGCTGCTGCACGCTGCTACATGTGGTGCAGGGACACATCAGGACTAACAAATCTGCTCCTTCTTTTCAAGCTGACTGTCCAGGGTCACCTGACTGCAGCAACCGCGGCCAGTGCTTTGTGCCCGATGGCGGAGGTCTCCCCTATTGTAGATGCGACAAGGGCTGGAACCTCACAGCCGTATGGACCTTAATCTGCTGCTGTAAATCTCAGCACCAAGCTTGGCCTCACCTAGGTTGAGTGTCTGTTGTGTGCACACAGGCTGGTGATTGCTCGCAGCCAATGTGCCCCAACGACTGCACAGATGCGTCGCACGGACAATGCACTGCTGTTGATGCGGGACCGCCTCAGTGCATCTGCAAGGAGGGCTGGTCACTGGGACCCTTCAAGGACTGCTCAGTTAGTACGTGCGTCACCATGCAATGCTCAAGCAAACGTGTTTGTGAGCTAACAGAACTCTTTTCCTTCACCACAACAGCAAGCAAGATGTGCCCAGGCTTAAACTACCAAGAGTGTACGGGCAATGGCCAGTGCAACTCCACTTCAGGCCTGTGCACATGCGCCAGTGGTTGGCGTGGGCTCGACTGCTCGATTGGTGAGTACCTCTGGCTCGCGTGCTGTGCTCCCTCATGCATCACACTGACGTTTTCTGTGGTGTGCTTCATGGCCAACTGCGACAGCCGACTGCCCAGGGTTCCTCTTCGACCATTTCATTGCCCCCCACTGTTGTTGTATTGTAGTTCGCTAACACACCGTGAAACAGGAGCCCTGATTGTAACTCGCGAGGTGAATGCATGGTTGACGTTATCAACGGCATGCACACGTGCAATTGCAGCAGCGGATGGACTGGAACTGACTGCTCGATCGGTACGCCTTCATGTGACCTCTGAGAGCCCAACGATGCTCACCGCTGATTGGGGCTTGCTTGCTTGCAGCCATTTGCTCTCGGACAGAGAAGCCGTGCTCTGGGAACGGGTTCTGCGTGGAGTCGCTCGACCCTCCACGCTGCGTTTGCGAGGATGGCTGGATGGGCGAAGATTGCTCCATCCCCTTTGAAATGTGTGCCTCATCGCTTCACTGCCAGTCGGGCGTGTGTGAGAGCGTGACCAACGACACGACCTATCACTGCACCACGTGCGATGACGGTTGGGTCGGTGCCTTCTGCGATACACGTACGGACCAGCACTCGCTTCCGTGTAGGCTCGACACTGGATGCAGCTAACATACCGACACCACACGGGCACAGCGTACTGCTTGGACGGCACCATGTTCCCGGAGTGCTTCGGCCACGGCAGCTGCGTGGTCGCCCAAGAGACAACGACGCCTCCAGCTTGCGCGTGCAGAGAGGGATGGCTGGCCGGACCTAAAGTCAACTGTCTCCAAGGTAGAGCAGGCCTTGATGTTCCTGCGTGGTGTTCCTCCACCCTCTCAGCTCACGATATGCCTCTCCATTCAGCTTGGTGTGAGGCCGATGCGGACGCCTGTTCGGGTCACGGCACATGCGACACAGACAGGGCTTCTCCTGGCTGCGCGTGCGACGCCTACTTTTACGGAGACGACTGCTCGTCATGTAAGCCCCTTACAACTCATCCCCATAGGCAGCATCAACAACTCTTGCTGCATCAGCCTCATAATGTGACAATCAGACCAGGCACCGTGTCCGGGGTCGCCCATGCTTTGCACGTCTCCAGAGAAGGGCACCTGCGTCAACGGCACCTGCCAATGCTCTGAGAACTGGCAGACCGACGACTGCTCCGTGCCCAAGTGCCCTGGTACACGTCCCGCTCCTTGATGATGCGCACGCCTGCTTGCGCCCAACACTCATTGCTTACCTGTTTGTTAACAGGCCAAGGAGTAAACTGCAACAACCACGGGACATGTAACACAACGTCGAGCCCGTTCTTCTGTGATTGCGACGAGCACTGGACGGGCAACGACTGCTCTGTTCGTACGTGCCTTCTTGCCCCCCATTCTCGACACAGCCAGGAGCCATCACGGGGCGCTGCTCTTTCTCACATTGTGCCTCATGGACGCCTCTGTCTGTCGCAGCAATCTGTGCGCAAGACTGCAGCGGGCACGGGAAGTGCAGCAGCGACAAGGACCCGCCGGTGTGCGTGTGCGATCCCTATTGGGGCGGGGCCGACTGTTCGGAAAAACAGAGTTCGTCGGGTCTGAGCGAGCCGGACACCATCGGGATCGCCGTTGGTGTCGTTGCTGGCACACTCGGGCTAGGTACGCTCCACTTCCTATCATTGCTCAATTAGAGCTGCACCATCCAAATTAAGATCTTTGATGAAGGCTGAGCACTGACCACCTTGCGCGCGTTACCCGCCACAGTCGTGGCCGGAGCGTTCGTCGGCGTCGTTGTGTACGCCATCACGAAGAAGGTTCAAGCCGCGCGGTTGACGAAGTCACTTGCCACTTCTGTCCAGTTCGATGGCCATGACGGCCTCTGATCCCGCACTCAATGTCGCGAAAATAAAATAAATTCAACATTCTTAACATTTTTGAGTGGTGCCTGCTTATTACTGCCGACTTCAGTATCAAAAATGGTCGACAGGTTTGTTTGGCTTTCTTTCTCCTTCTCCTTCCCCCAGCCTCCATCCACGACAGCACCATGGTACGGCCTTCCCGCTGATCTCGCGCGCTTGCGGATGGGATCGAAAGAGTATGGGGAAGTGAAGAGAGAGTAAGAGGGAGGAGGCATAGAGATCGGTAGATTGCTGTGGCCACTTCCTCGGACTCGTTCTAATTGTACAAATCTGCAGAGCGAGGATCTCCTTCACCCCAACCCCAAGGCTGAGGCCCGCAAGCACAAGCTCAAGCGCTTGGTCCAGAGCCCCAACAGCTACTTCATGGATGTCAAGTGCCCTGGCTGCTTCAACATCACCGTCGTGTTCTCCCACGTACGTCTTCCATGCGTCTCTTTAGCATCATCTCAGACCTTCCGTCTTCCTCCGGTGACGCTCATCATCACTTTGTCTTGGCTCTTGCCCCATGCAGGCCCAGACCGTCGTGCTGTGCTCCGGCTGCTCGACCGTCCTGTGCCAGCCCACTGGTGGCCGTTGCCGTCTTACTGAGGGTTGCTCCTTCAGGAGGAAGGTGGAGTAAATCGATCGTTCAATCAAAAAAACGATTTAATTTATTTCGCCCGCTCTCTTAGTGTCTGTCCAAAAAATACAAATCTTTACCACACACCATCTCCTTCCTTCCTCCCTTTACGCGCTCGCAGTTTCCATTCTCGTCGCCCCCGGCCCGGCCCATTCGCTACTCTTTCTGGCAAGCGGCGAGAACTATCTCTGCGTAATTGTTTTGTTTTGTTTTTATTTAATTGCGCTGGGCCAGCGAGATGAGCAGATGGGACGATTACGACGGCGGCAGGGAGAGAGGCGACTCGCGAGGCGCGGGCAGGTCGGGCTCGCGGCGAGACGAAGGTGAGCAGCGTGGAGATCGAAGCGAACGCGATGTGGACAGAGATAGGGAACACACGAGGGGGCCCCGAAGAGATGACGAGCGTCGACCTGCCCGGGCGGGAGAAGAGACCAGGGACAGAGAGCATCGCGGCAGCGAGCGAGGCTACGAGAGTCGGACCGCAGCAGCAGCGAGCGAAGGCCGCGACGAGCAGCAGCGTTCGTTTGAGGGCGGCAGCAGGGGAAGAGGGGGCGGGCCTGATCGTCGAGGCGGGCGGCGGGGCAAGCGACGCGGGCCCGAGGAAGAGGAGAGCGAATCCATGTACGAATGGGGCAAGAAGGACAATCCAGAGGACAAGGACGGCGCCGAGGGCCAGGAGAAGGCAGAGGGCGGCGGAGGCGACGGCGACGGCGGCGACGGTGATGGCGAGAAGCCCAAGGTGAAGAAGGTGAAGCCCAACATGGAGCGAAGCGGCAAGCTGCAGGAGGAGGCGCTCAAGACCGAGAGCGGCGTGGTGCTCAAGTTCGCCGAGCCGCCCGAGGCCAAGCGGCCATCGAGGAAGTGGCGCCTCTACCCCTTCAAGGGCGACCAAGCTCTGGGTTCGTGCTGCTCCTCGAGCTGTGTGCGTGTGCGTGTGCGTGTGCGGTGGTGCGTGTGCGTGTGCGGTCCTAACGGCCATGCACCACGTGATGACAGACGTGATCCCGGTGCACCACAAAGCGTCGTATCTGTTCGGCAGAGACAGAGCGGTACGTCGGCACGCTTCAGTTGCCTTGCATGCACGCGTGGCTCTCAGCGCGCATACGATGAGCGCGCACCGATGCACTGAATGCTGCCTATCTGTGCACCACAGGTCGCTGCCATCCCGACAGACCACATCTCGTGCTCCAAGCAGCACGCCGTGTTGGTCCACCGCGAAATCAACATCAAGGACGAACTCGGCATTGGATTCGGCAAGATGGTCGTCAAGTAGGCCCTCCCCTCACTTACGTGCATCTTCAGCTTCGTCTTGCTGACACACCACACGCTCACTTTCTTGCTCGCTCATCAGGCCGTACATCATCGACCTCGTGAGCGCCAACGGAACGTTCCTGAACGGGAAGCGGATCGACGCCTCGCGCTACTACGAGCTCAAGCCCAAGGACGTACTCAAGTTTGGCCAAAGCTCGCGCGAGTACGTTCTCCTCCACGACGAACTCGCCAAGTCATGACGAGCCACTGCACCGTCACCTCGACCATCAAGCTCGGGTAAGTTAATCATAAATAAATTAAAATATGAAATGGTCATCTGTGATTCACGGGCACAAATTTTATTTTATTTTATTTATTTTTTGTTTTCAAATTAGATAAATCGGGATTGGGCAAAAATGAACTTTGTGTTTGGGAGATGACCTCCGACCTCAAGGTGGGATCAGGGAGGTCGAAGGATCCTGTAGGCGGATTTCAGGGTTAGAGTCGCGAACGCCTGGATGGCCGAGTTGGTCTAAGGCGGCAGACTTAAGATCTGCTGGTGTTCTGCACCGCGTGGGTTCGAACCCCACTCCAGGCAATTTTTCGACGACCGCGCTCTCGCTTCAACGCGAGTCCGTGTGGTGGTTTCGCTTTTTATTAAAATTCGTGCGACTAGCTGTCGCTGTGCGTACCTTGATGCTGGTTGCCAGAGTGCGCACTGACTTCAGGACAAGGCGGCAAGGAGGAAGCACGTCGTGGTGATGATCTTCGCGCAGCGGTGGAGAAGAAAGAATGAAAGCGGTGAATGAAAAGAGAAATGGCGCAAGGAAAAGGCTGTCCGCGGAGCAAGCGGTTTTGTTGGTTGCGCGCTCTTCTTTCTTCCGTCGCACACGAGCCGAGCCGAGAGTCCTCTCCGCCACCAGGAGGATATCGATCCATTGCACGCCCCCAGCCACAATCGAGTGAACGAGTGCTGAGTCGAAGCGAGGATGATGATCATCTACATTGTGGTCGCCGTGGTCGTGGTGGTGCTCGTCGCGCTCGTGCTGCGTCCGGGCACGGAAGTGAACGGCGGAAGCCTCGAGCTCTTCCTCGGCGAGAACAAGAGCGAGGTGGATGAGGATCGAAAGAACGCTGAGGGTGAGGTCTCCCACCACCACGACTCCAATCTCCACAAAATCTCTCCCGACTAAAAATTAAATCATTTACCCAAATTTCAATTTGGTTTGCATCTCTCTGCAGAGGCGGAAGAGGCCAAGTACAAGGAGGTCTACACGCAGGAGGGCAAGCAAGTGCTGGTCCTCTACGCCACCGAGTACGGCTTTTCGGAGGAGGTACGGTTGGCTCCCTTCCCCCAAGCGCAGCAAAGATGCATCTGCCGATATTACGTGAGTATTACTCTTGCGGAATGTGAATTATTTCACAATGGTTTCCTATGCGACATTCCTCGAGTTCCTCTACTGTCGCGTTACCGCTCTTGGCCTGCAACCCGGGCCTGGCCTGGCCTTGCTTGTGTTTGCTTACTCGTGTGGTCTTCTCCTGCGCATGCAGGTGGGCAGGAAGCTCTTCAGCCACCTGTACGCTCCTCCCGCCTGCCAGCCGCGTGTTGTCAACACGCGCGACAGGGAAGTGTTCGACCTCATGAAGGAGCAGGTACACGTCTCTTCTGCGCCGGCCGCCTCAGAGCTCACGGAACTGTTTTGACATCTTCATTTCAACTCAGGCCGTCCTGATCGTCAGCTCCACGACCGGTGATGGCGTGCCTCCCACCGACGCCAGGGAGTGGCTCGAGGACCTCGTCGGCAAGGACAGGTCGTCGTACGATCTGTCCCACATCCACTACTCCGTGCTGGCCTTGGGCGATTCCAACTACACCCACTACTGCAAGACCGGCAGGACCATCGACGCCACGTTTGAAGGTAAGGCAGCCGTTGGCGCCGATCATCATGTGATCACGTACATTGGCGACAATCATTCACTTCCCCTTGTCCCCCTTGTGCTGCTATAGCTCTTGGCGCCAAGCGCCTCGTCGACAAGGCCGAGGTGGACCAGGAGGACTGGCCCGTGATCGACGCTTGGTTCGCTGCCGTCAAGACCAAGTTGCACGAGCTCGACCTCGACGTAAGGGCTGACTACATCGTCTCCAGGAGGTAACTATCAATCCCTCCGTCTCTCTCTCTCTCTCTATGCGTGTGTCGTGTGAGTGTGCATGCGTGCTGGGTCGCTGATCACGGTGGGCATGTGGCCAACGTGCAGTGGAAGCGCTAAGCAGGAGAAGCACGGCCGACTCAGGCCCTTTGCCGCTGAGATGGTTACCAAGTATGACATCACCGACGTTCCTCCCGTACGGTTCCCTCCGCGGCTCTTCACCACCGGCCTCTTGGTCTTGCTCATGCTCACACGGGTACGGCCTTGTCCGTTGTCCAGGAGGACGACGAGGAGCGAAAGGTGATCCATGCTGAGTTCAAGCTGGAGGCCGAGAGCGAGCTCTCGTACACCGCCGGCGACGCGCTGGGCATCTACCCGCTGAACAACCCGCCCGAAGTCGCCGCTCTGCTGGCCGCCCTGGGTCAACCCGCTGACGGTGAGACGCTCGTGGCCGTTCCCAAGATGGCCTACGAGCCCAAGCCCGACAGGGACATGCCGCTCAAGGAGGCTCTCTTGCGCTTCTATGATCTCAAGACGGTGCAGCCTTCGCTCATCAACCTTATCAAGGAGCGCACGGGCGAGGCCTCGGAGAAGGCGCAGCTCGAGGACATCCTCCGTGACGGCGGTGCTTCGATCAGCAAGAACAGGAAGCTCAAGGAGTACGTCGAGCTGCGCGAGGTGGCCGACGTCCTCGAGGAGTTCCCCTCGGCGATCCAGCACGGCAAGGTGTCCGTCACCGACGTGCTGAGCAACATGAAGATCCTGCAGCCTCGTTACTACTCCATCTCCTCCTCCCCCGTCATTGGTTCGTACAACGCGCGCGCTCTCTCTTGTCTTCTTCGTGCACAAGACTGACACGTCTGCGTGATGTTTGGCCTCACACAGACAAGAGCATCGTGTCCGTCACCGCCTCTGTGGTGAGGTATGAGACGCTGGGCAAGAAGCGCACTGGCGTGACCACCACCTTCCTCTGCGACCGATTCGACGTCAGCCAGAAGTGTCCCGTGTTCATCAACAAGAACCCCGAGTTCAGGTACAGCGCCCATTCCCCCTACCTCCTTCTCGCGCATGACGCTCACCTCGCCCTGCATTCGGTGAAGGCTGCCCGAGGACGGCGCCAAGGACATCATCATGATCGGCCCCGGTACTGGCATTGCGCCCTTCCGTGCCTTCATCCACGAGCGCGTGGCGTCCAAGGCCGCCGGCACCAACCTGCTCTACTTTGGCTGCAGGCACAGGGCCACCGATTTCCTCTATCGCGAGGAGCTGGTAACGCACACGCTCTTGCTCACTGCGCACACGCACAAACTCATCGCCGGCGTGATCTCTTGTCTCCACCACCAGGAAAACCTTGACAACGAGGGCAAGATCAAGCTGAGGACGGCGTTCTCGCGAGACCAGGAGAGGAAGGTCTACGTGCAGCACAGGATCGCCGAGGACAAGGACTCGATCTGGAGCATGCTCGAGGGCGGCGCTCACGTGTACGTGTGCGGCGACGCCAAGCACATGGCGGGCGACGTGCACAACGCCCTCCTGGCGATCATCCGCGACAAGTCCGGCTGCACCGACGACGAGGCCCGGCAGTACATGCACAAGCTCGAGGCCTCCAAGCGGTACCAGAGGGACGTCTGGGTCTGAGGAGGACCACCTGACCACCATCTCCCAGCCATCCGACTCAAGCCTCAAAGAAATCATCCCTTGTGGCCACCAAGGGCAACTGGCCCACGGCACAAACAATCGATTTTTTAAATATAAGGTATTATTTTTTTAAAGATTTCAGGGCAACGCGTTTTTTCTTGAGATAAGATTTTTTCGTTCGTTTTTCACTTTCCAGATTTTTTAGTTGAATGCTTGGGATGTTCGTGTAAGCTTGTGTGACCGAAATAAATAGAAAAAAGAACGAATTCGGGGCCGAGCCGAGAAGAAAGGCAAAAAGAAATAAACGAAATGGACACGGACATTGTGACAACACGCAACCGTGTGGCTGAGTGTTGTACCAGCGGCACCTCCGAGGAGTTGAGGACAGCGACCAGGCCCTTGGTGTGAGCTGCACACGCAGAACGTGGTACTGCAGTACAGCGTGAGGGCGTGGAGGTCTCCGCTTGCTGTAATACCTGAACTCCTGGTACCACCTCAAACCTCAACATCTGACACTCTCCTGGCACCTGCCAAACAACGACTCTGCATCCCTGCCCCCCCCCTCTTGCGCCCCTTGTCTCGTGTATTGTCCCCTCGCTGTTCTGCCCGCGGCAAGCCTCAAAGAAACTTGAGATCTGACGAACTCCTGTCCGTCAACATCTGATTTCCAGACACAAAATCAGATCGCGAACTACACAAGATGAAGAGGAAGTCGTTGGAGTTTCAAAAGATACGGTCCAAGCTCCAGCAGAGGCGCAAGAAGGACGCGGCCCTGCCGGCGGCACCGGCGTTGTCGTCGTCGAGCGCTCCGGCCTCGCCCGGGTCGGCACCCACCAAACTGCAGACGATCGGCGGCAGCCGAGGCAGTAGCAGCAGCAATAGCCTGCATGGCAGCAGTAACAATAGCGGAGATGAGCTCTGCGGCGAGGGGCATGATCATCTCCGTTCGCCAGTGAGACGGCTGCAGCCGCCCACGACCCCGGAGCTGAAGATGGTGGTGGCCGGCCTCGAAGACGGAGCCGTGGAGCGCAAGCGCAAGCAGGCCGCCGATGCGCTCGCCACGTCAAAGAAGAACGAAAGCCAAGCTGGCGACAGAGAGCCAAGGCTTCAACGGGCCGTGAGCGACGGCGCCGGGTCTTCTTCCGGCGGCGACGGAGAGGAAGACGGCAGTCTCAGCGGCGGAGAGTCGCCCACCAAGAAGCGTAAGACCGCCGCCGCCGGCCACAGCGACTTCTCGCAGGGCTATGCGCAGCGCCTTGAAGAGGCCATCCAGGCCTGCCTGAATGCCGTCAAGGAGGCCGGTACCAATTCCATCGCACTTCGTTCTTTTGCTTCGCTTTTCGCTCTTCCCCCCAATACTCAGAGAGTGACGAACGTGTGGCCGTGATTGCGTGCTGGGGGGGGGGACTGGCGGCAGAACTGCGACTTAGTGCGCCCATCGTGGCCGATGCCGGCACTGCCCCCATCTACTACCGATGGAGCTCTCTCGCCCGAGCCAAGTACATCGAGCCGGCGTGGCAATTCCTGTCCAACATGAGCCCCTTCCCCGTCACGATCGGCGGCATCGTCTATCCGACCCTGGAGCACTACTACCACGTCATGGTACTACTCCTCCTCCTCCTCTCGTCTTCTTCTTGTTCGCACGAAGAAGAAGGGAAGGAAGAGGAGGAGGAGGTGAAGAAGGTGGAGGAGGTGGTGAGGGCCAAAGTCCTCACCTCCGCCGTCACAATAGAAATTCGTGCACGCCCGAAGCCTGCCGATCAAGTTCGACTCGGCCGAGCAGATGAGGAGCAACCCGGTCGTCGCCAAGATCCTCTCGATGCCCGACCCCGAGAAAGTCAAGCAGCTCATGGGCAAGAAAGGTACGCGACACACGCTCACGCACGCACGTAACATCGAGCCCTTTTATTTAACTCCTATTGTGCTGTAATGCAGGTTCGATGGGCAAGAAGCTGCCATTCAACTGGGTCGCTTGGAGCAAGGCCATACCCGACATCATGATGGAGGCCAAGCTTCACAAGGCCCGCCAGTACACCGGGATCAAGCGGCTGCTGCTCGAGAGCGGCAACCGGACGATCGCCGAGCGCAAGCTGAGCCACCGCAAGAAGACGCCGCCCGAACCCGCCGACATCCGCGGCATGCTGGTCCTCTACAAGGGCGAGTGGTACGGCGACAACGCCAGCGGTAAGATGTGGATGCGCGTGCGAAAGCAGCTGCAGCAGGAGGAGTACGAGCGTGCGCAGATCGAGGCCCGAGCGCGACACAGGGGCAAGCTCGTGCTGGTCGAGTCCGACAAGGAGGAGGAGGAAATGGTGGTAGAGGAGGTGATCGAAGAGTTGATCGAGGAGGTGGATGGCGGCGCGAGCGGCGACGATGAGAACGAACCGGAGGAAGAGCAGGCGGAGAGGCCAAAGCCGCGACGAGACTTCATCATCAGCCACGTCAAGGACGAGCACGTCACCATCGCACACAACCCGGATGAGAACGATTGGATCGTTCAACGAGAGCGCGAGGAAGAGGAGGAACGAAAGCGACACCAGGCGCTGCTGCGAAGGGCCGAAGCCGGAGGGCGAGGAACGGCCGTCGGAGCTAAACTCCGCCAGCGCCCGCCAAGCGCGCGTCGGCGTCAGCCTGCTGTCTTTGCCGCGGAGGCGTTGGAGACGACCCCGCACCGCGGGGAGCGACAACGAGAGGCGACATCGGCACAAACGACCTACGTCCCTGCCGAGGTGTTCCGAGAGCGCGTCAAGCTCCTTGTGGTGCCGGCTCCCAAGGAGGAGGAAGTAGTGGAGGAGATCATAGAGGAGGTGATCGAAGAGATCATCGAGGAGGAGGAGGAGGCGGTGGTGGAAGATGAGGCCATCGAGGAGGAGGTTATCGAAGAGGTCATCGAGGAGATGGTGGTGGATTGCCTCGACATGGTCGACTCAGAGGATAGCGACGACGAAAGCGACAGCGCCGATGACAGCGACAGCGAGTCGAGCGACGCCTCCAGCGAGGACGATGGCTACTGAGGCCATCCATCACTCGTGCTTGCGCAACTCAACATTCAATGAAAGATCACGAATGAGCGCAACGCTCTGCTTTTATTGACA
>CDFA01024474.1:0-17155 GCA_000826305.1 Acanthamoeba healyi | reverse complement strand
GGCTCCCACCAGGCCAATGACGATCAGCATCATGCCACCGGAGAACACGTCGTTTTCGGCCAGTGCGCCCATGCGGTTCTTCATGTACGCTCCGAGCAGCTGCTCCGCCATGCTTGTTGTGTCTTGTGTGTCTCCAAAGGGTAGGTTGGGTGAGAGTGTTGGGACTGGGAGTGGGAGAACCTTTTATTCGGGTCAGGGGCCAGGGGCAACGAGTTCTTTGCTGAAGGACGTCCAGCTTTATTCACGAATTAATTAAGATGGAAAATGATATAAGAAAATGTTTTTCTTTTTCCCACCAGTGGGTGATAAGAAAATCAGGAGGAGTGGGCCTACACAACCAACACACTTGGCAAACCTGTACTGTTTTCCTGATTTGCTTATTACTTGTTGTTGTGGCAAACCATGAACACCCTGATTTTGAGTTTGTGAGGAAAACTGGCTCCAAGACCTGTTATTTGTAAAATCTGCCAGCACAAAGCAAAGGGCACCTACAGGCAACTAGCAACTTAATTTGGGACACATCACTGCAGAAAATGTGTTCACCATTCTGTCACAACCACCATGATACCTTGGACAAACATGCACCATTTCTTCATCACTGTTTGCACCATGGTGCTGTTCTCTTGGTTGATACAAGCTTGTGAATTAAAACAAAACCAGGGAAGGAAAGAAAAAGT
Organism: Acanthamoeba healyi; assembly: GCA_000826305.1. Classification (NCBI taxonomy): domain Eukaryota; phylum Discosea; order Longamoebia; family Acanthamoebidae; genus Acanthamoeba; species Acanthamoeba healyi. The sequence goes on along the minus strand of CDFA01024474.1, from coordinate 16,478 downwards.
GATTGTGTGATTGTGTGAACATGATTCATGCAACACAACAGATACAAGCACTTTCTTTTGCTTGTCCATCCAGCAGAATCCAGTGCCGATTGGACATGGCACATCCCAGCAGTTACAATCGAATTTTCGTTTTTGTTGTCCAACCGGTTGCTTGGCTTCGTGACCAACAAGAATTATCAACTCCGCCTCCGTTCTCCGTTCTGGCGCTCCGGAGGTACATCCGGGAGCAGAGGTCAGGAGAACCTGGTCTCTTGTTCCTGTGAAAAAAGAAACCAAGAAGGTCAAGTGCAAGCACAAGGGCTTCATCATCGACCATGCGTTCCAGCCGCGATGCAGCCCTCAAGGCCGGTACGGAAATATTTTATATTTTGTTTTTAATATGGTCGACACATCGAGCGGAGTCGCCACACAACAATTAAAAATCAAATCGATTTCGGCCCCCCTCCACTCTCTTCATAAAAGAAAGATGAAGCAAGTCGGATTTATTTATTAATTTATTTATTTATTTATTTATAATTTAGTTATTTATTAATTCACCAAATCACTAAATTGGATTGTGGTGTGAAAAAAGGTGAGCTGAGCAAGAAGGGTATGTGGGGACGCTGGAAGGACCGGTTCTTCGTCCTCCAGCCGCCCCTCCTGCTCGAGTACCACTCTGCCAAGGTACGTTCGCAGGCCCACCATTTTATTTATTTCTTTTATTAATATAAATAACTAAACTAAAAAACTAAACTAAATTGTGTTGTGTGGACAGCACGCCAAGGCGGGTAAGGTGGCGCACTCGCTGTCGCTGGCCGAGATCACGATATGCAAGGCCGAGGGCATCAACGGCCAATCCTTCTCGTTCGCCCTCAGGTGTGCTGATGGCTTCTCACTGATCGCTGTCATCATCATCAACAACAACATCCATTCTGATCACGTGTCGTGTGCGTGCGTGTGCGTGGTGGCCAGGCGTAAGAGCAAGGAGACGTTCTTTCTGGCCTCAGAGAAGGAGCAAGAGATGGTGGAATGGATCCGACTGATGGCCGTACGTGTTCTTCTCTCGATCTGATCGCCTTCTCTTCTCCAACGCTTACCATGGCTGGCGCAGCCGCACGTGATGAGTGTGAACGACGAGTGGGCGGTGGACGACGACGGACTCGAGAAGGAAGTCGAGGCCGTCTGCGTGACAAACGAGAACGGGTAGAGCCTCGTCCGACGCTCTTCTGATCGTGCAGATGGCCATCTGATCTGTGGCTGACCACTGCGTGTCGTATGTCGCTGTGTGTGACCTCACACAGCTATTTCCTCGCCGCCAACGAGATCTTCTGCGCCATGACGGGGTTCTCCAAGGAGGAGCTGCTGGGCAAGCCCTGCACGCTCATCATGCCGGCCTCCATCGCCTCCAAGCACGAGAGCTACATGTCCAACTATCTCAAGACCGGCATCAAACGGCTTATCGGTGCGCACACGCGCGCGACCAGCGCGCTCGGATAAAGATGAGATGGCGACGCTAATCACGGTGACGGTGGGATCGGGGTGATGGCTTTCGCGCAGGCAAGCCCAGGAGGCTGGCGGTGAAGAGGAAGAACGACTCGCTCTTCCTGTGCGAGCTGTCGCTGGGCGAGGTCATCGATCAACAGAAGTCGCTCCGACGGTAGGCTTCGCCAACGCTGCAGCGCAGCAGGCTTTGTGGTGTTCTGACACTCGACTCATCGTGTGGCGCGCGTGAAGGTACGTGGTGCATCTGCGCCCGATCATCGTCTCGGAGAAGCTGGGCAACAGCACCGACGAGGACACGACAGAGACGATGGACGAGCTGTCCGACATGAGCGACACTACAGAGCTGGAGGACAGCGGCAAGCTGGCGCGCATCAAGGAGAAGAGGCGGGAGGCCGCGAGCCTGCCCGTGGACATGCGACCGGTCGAGATGCAGGCAGCAAAGGATCACAAGCGCACGCTCAGCCTTGACAAGCTCAAGGTACGCGCCTGACCGTCACATTTGCTTTGCTGCACCCAGAAGCCGCTGGCTTATGGCTGCAATGCTGAGCAGAAGAGGAGCAAGTCGGCACGCTCGTCGCGGGACACGTCGCGCGAGGCCTCGAGCGAGAGCGAGGGCGAGGACTCGCACAGCTTCCGCAAGCGCATCTCGGGCCTGGGCGTCATCGAGGAGGAGCAGGAGGATCCGCTGTCGCCCCGTCGGCGCGCCGGTTGCAGCGGTGTCGGCGCGGACAGCACAGAGATCGCAACACTGAGTGGGACGACGATGGCGACGGCCGAGGTGCCCTACCACCCGCTCATCGACAAGGTGGGCCGGGTGTTCGACGACCGAGTGGCCGCGTTCAAGCAGTCCCTCAAGCGCAGCCTCCAGGAGGAGATGACCACCGTGCTCGCGCGGCTAGACACGCTCGATGCAGAGCTCACCGAAACCAAGCGACGCGCCGAACTCAACAAGGTAACTAAACTGGCTCGCGGGAGTGCAGCGCTGCAGCGTTGCTGACATGTCCAGCTGCGACGTCGGCCCTGCAGCTGCAACGGAATGCGGCGCTCGCGATGGTGCTCGACCCGGAGAACAAGGTGATGAAGAAGGTCAAGCGAGCGGTCACAGCCGAGGTCAAGAGCACAGGTACCGTTCCCCTTGGACCTCCAGCGCTTGTACAACGCCAACGACCATCCTCTCGTGTTGTGTGGCGGCGGTGGTGAACGCAACGACAACGACAGATGACGAGAAGCTCCTCTTCCGCATGGACTCCAAGGCCACGAAGAAGGTCATCTCCTTCATGACGGCCGTGGGACTCGAGTATCTGGAGAAGGCTCTGGGCCCCATCATCCGAAAGATGTGCGAAGGTACGCTGACCCAGCGCCGAAGGATCACGCGCGCGCGCGACCTAACTCTTGAGATACGTCTGATCAGACCAACTGCTGAGCTACGAGGTCAACAGCCGATTACTCGACCCGACCGACGATCAGCAGATGAACAGGGATCAGCTGCGGTGCATCAGCAACATGTTCGCCCACGCCCTGGTGAGCTCCGTCGACGCCGTCCCGCCCGAGTTCTGCGATCTGTTCAAGCACGTGAAGAAGGAGGCCGAGACCAAGTTTACGGGCAAGGTCGCCTACTACCAGCCCATCGGCGGTCTCTTCTTCCTCCGCTTCATCAACGCTGCCGTCGTCTCTCCCTCGTTCTTTGGGCTCGTGCAAGGTACGTCCCCGTGCGCCGTGGAGCAAGAGTTGGACATGTTGCTGATGAAGATGGCCGCATCTCCACGCACGCGCACACACGTTTGCAGGTGAGATCGGATTCAGGCCACAGAGGGGCCTGATCTTGGTGTCCAAACTGCTGCAGTACGTGGTCAACGGCCTCACGTTTGAGCCCACGCACGAACTCTACGATTTCAACGACTTTGTTGTGGTCCAGGTACCCACCCAACCATCTCTCACTCCCTTGGAGGCCAATATCTGCTCTCGGCCCACTACTGTGCCCAGTGGGACATGATCTAAGTTGAGTTCTTCTTTCACTACTTCACAGGTGCCTGCCTTTGAGGCATTCATTGACAACATCCTCAGGAAGTGAGCAGTGTGTGCACACAACCCACACAACCAATGCAGTGTAGAAAGGTCAGCAGAGACAAATACAACAAGAGAGAGAGAGAGAGAGAAGAGAGACAAGCTTTGCCCACAATCTCTAACACACACACACACACAGGAACAGAGCAAGGAAGCAGCAGATGAGGAGAAGGATTCTGGTGGTGTAAAGTACATCAGGTGATCACCTGCTCAGCTTGGGAGGAGTGATAGGCATTAGAAGAAGAAAGAACGTGATAGTGATGGTGAAGGTGCAGGTGCCGGTGCAGGTGATGGAGCAGAATATGGTGACGTGGTGATGAGTGACGATGCTCCTAGACGCTGCCGCCAAAGCCGCCAAGGGCGTCTAGAGCGTCCCGCAGGAAGATGGACTTGACGGCCTGCCACACGACCTCCACGTTGGTCGTGTCGGTGGCCTGCGTGACGTGGACGTAGATCTCACCCTCCCGATCGCCGCCCGCATCCATGAACTTTTGCTCGAGGAACTTGATGCCCGCCTTGAAGTTCTTCCCACCTGCAGCCAGCCGCCAGTGTTAAGCCAGCGTCATGCACCGTCTCAGTGCGTGCGTGCGTGCGTGCGTGCCGAGTGAGTGAATGTACCTTTGTACTCGGGGAAGCATGTGGCGAGGTCGACCTCTTTGATCTTCTTCTCGAAGAGATCCTTCTTGTTGAGGAACAAGATGATGGGAACATGCCGCATCACCCTGTGCTTGGCGATCTGCACACAATCCGTCCGTCACACGATCGCGGTGAGCATTACGCAAGCGCATTGAATACAAATGGCCACGGGTGCACCGTACGGTCTTGAACAGCTCAAGCGAATCGATCATGCGGTTGGTGACACCGTCCTCCTCGAGCACGAGATCGTAGTCGCTAGACGACACGCAGTAGATGATCGCCGTCACGTCGGAGAAGAGAGGCAGCCACTTGCTCCTGCGCCATTTGGTGAGTGAGTGGCCCGAGCACGAGCACTGGCTCAGGCATACAAGGCGTGCACGACAAGATCTGGGGGACAGCGCACCGTTCGCCCTTCTGGCCGCCCACGTCGATGATGTTGAACTTGACGCCGGCGTGCTCGAACTGCGTCTCGGAGACAGCGGTCGTGCGGAGACGCGCCAGGAGGATGTCGACGTTGTTGGGTTCGTACCTGCTCGACACGATCTCATCCAGCTTCTTCAGATAGCTGCGGGAGAGCAGAGCATGACACACAGCGTCAGACAGAGCATCCCCGATGACGCTCCAACAAAGCTGTACGAAGAGCGAAAGAGAATGGGATGCGCACTAGGGAATGGAATCCAAGACGACCAGATCTTTGGCCTGCGCGATGATGCTGTCCGTGGCCGCATCGCGCCAGATGGTTTGAATGTCCGCCGCCAGCGCTTCATCGATCTCGTACGTCTGTCAATGGTGTGAGGGACTGTGCACACACACACACACGCGCACGCACGACAGGCCACTCTACCTTGGCGTGCATGTTGGCGATCTCAATCTCCTTCGTAGGCACCGACTTGTTGACCCTGTAGGCATCGTACAGTTTATGTCCGAGGGCCTGATTTATCCAAAACGCGCTTTGGTGAGTGTGATGGACAACAAGGAATGTCCGCGGCCGCACTCACACGAGACACGCACAACACACACACACGACGTGCGTGCGTGCGTGCGTGTGTGCACGCGGCAGTGAGGAGTGTACGAGACGTACGTCGACGGACGAATCCGAGAAGTCGAGCGAGTGTTGGTGCGCGGCGTGAATGAGGTCGAGCGTGGAGTCGATGATGTTGGTGTGGATGATGGCCCTGTAGTTCTGCTTCTCGTTCTCAGAGAACCCAAACATGTGCAGGATCTTCATCTGCTTGCAGAACGTCGACTTGCCCGACTGTTGCCCGTTTTTTTGTTCGTCACACGCGTCAGTAAATTTTATTATTTTGTTAAAAAAACGAGCGAGGCGCAAATAAAATGAAATAAAATAAAATGAAAACGAAACTTGGGCGCGGGGGGGGGGAACGAGAACCTGGCCCGAACCGAGCATGAGGAGGGTGGTCTGTTTGGCCAACTTTTTCTTCTCGTTCCGGAGCATCTTGTCGATGTCCTGCGACCGCTTCTTCTGCTCCTTGGCCGATAGCACCTCCATCTCTCGTTTCCTTTATCTTCTTCTCTCTAGCTGCTAATCTTTTTTTGTTGTGCGCCCAAGCTTCCGACGTGCAGGTGCGAACGCCAACTTTCAAAAATCGTTCACCGGGTATTTTTAAATTAATTGCGTCTACACAAAATGCGATCGCACAAAAATGCGAAACATTTTGGTTCCTGGTCGTTCACCTAAAAATTTGGCGTTTCACACTAATTTCTTTTGTCTGGTTCACTTCCCTCGACCTTGAATACCTGGCCAAGAAGGACAAGAACGGGGTGAGAGCACACAACCCAACCTGAGAGCAAAGAGAGGAAAGCAGAGAGCAGACACTAGAGCATAGCAGAGAGCATATGGAGGAAGGCAGAGACAATCGGGGAACCACCGGCAGCACGGGCACACAAACAACACAGCCCGGCGGGGAGGGTGGGAGAGTGGAAGTGGGACATGATGATGGCTCGGAGGGAACGTCTACGGGTGATGGCGGCAGCCCGTGTGCGGTGGAGGTGGAGCTGAAATGCGGTCCGATATACGGGGAGGGCGACGGACCTCAACCCACGGGCTTCTTCTCTTCCGGTCACTCGTGCGACTTCATCGACGCCTCTGCATCGCACGGCGCACGGTACCTGATCTCTCTGCACTCTCCAGGCTGTTTGAGGCCGTGCTGATCGTGTGGCACCCAAAGGCTGTTCGTGTTTGGCGGGCACGTGAGTCGGTACGCCGGCAGAGACGACGGTGCAGTGCGGACCAACAAGCTGCTCGTCCTTCACAACGCGCACACGCTCGGAGCTGACACAAGTGACGCCGCCAGCGACGGCACCACGCCGACGTGGGAGAAAGGTTTCCAGAACAGCCACGCCGTCACAAGAGCTCGACCTGGATCGTTGTCTCACGCCCTCTGTGTGGCGTACCGACCGTACAGTGTCGCTGAGCAAGGTCAAGGGCAGAGCGGGACACGCCAGCTTCGTGCGAGGGGGCAAGCTGTACATTCACGGAGGCTATGACACCGGACATCGCGTGCAGTCGGACCTGATCGAGATCGACCCGTCATCGAGTACGCCCGTCGCCATCAGCTCTTTGCCCCTCGCGCGTCTCAGTGACTGATCTGTGAGTCGTCCACGCACAGGCACGTACGAGTGCAGATCGCTTCCCTACAGCTCGGTCGTGCAGAACGTCGAGCGACGATGGCACTGCTCGTATCAGATTGGCAGCAAGTTCTTCATACACGGCGGTTGGAACTCGTTCGGGGCGCTCGACAGCCTTGTGTCCCTTGATCTGGGTACGCAGTGAATGCCTATCAGCGCATGCGTGCGGCGTGCGTGCGTGAGTGTGTGCGTGCGTGCGGTCTAGTCTCACGAGCGCTCGCCGGCTGATCACGACAGACACGATGAAGTGGGACACGCTGGCCTGGGAGAACGGGCCATCCCCGCGACGCTGGCACACGTTCTCTCCGATGCCCGGACAGCCAGAGCGGCTCTTTTCCTACGGAGGCTACGACGCACCCAAGCATCCGCTCAACGACTCGTTCATTCTCGACCTGGGTACCTTGGTCGCCAAGGCCGCAGCTCCATTACTGCATAGAGTCAGCCACTGACTCGCTCGTGCGAATGAGCATGCAGGCTCCCAGCAGTGGGTGCAGCCCACCACACGAGGCGACGCGCCAGGCGCTCTGTGCCGGCACACGCTGACGACGCTGCCCGGACCCAGCCTCAAGCAGATGATCCTCATCGGCGGATCCAGGAACGACGGCTGCACCAACAAGGAAATCCGAATCCTGCATACAGGTGAGATCTCTAGCCACGCCCTGTACCACTACTGCTGGTGGTGGAGGTGATCGTCTAACCGTGTGGCTGCACTCGTCCATTGCAGATGACATGCGATGGGAGCTGGTCAAGGACGCCGGCCATCTGTTCCCCGTCATCCGGCGAGGCCACATCGCCACGCCCATGGGCGATCGAGGCCTCGTGATCAGCGGCGGCTTCGCTGCCAACTACATCACGCCGTTCTACTGGCTCGACGCGCGCATGATCCGATGACCTCGCACCCTGACGTCTCACAACGAAACCTGTTGATCCATCGCCTTCTCCGCCTCACACTCCACCTTCTCGCTCGGGCTCTGATGTGCCTCTGGCTCTAGCGGCGGTTGGCCCACGTCGTCGTCGTCGTCTGGTTGTCTGTCTTCTTCCACAGCGAGCTCTTGCTCTTGGCTGCTGGTGCCGTCCGCAGGTGCTCCCGCGGCTCGTAGCGGGAGGGCAGTGGCTGCTCTGCTCCTGCGCTCGCGGTCCCGCCGCTGCTCGACTTGCTTGGTCGTTGCGGTGAAGCTTCTGCTTCGTTGCTGCTGCCGCACCTCGCCGTTGTCCTCCCCCTCCTCCTCATCGACTATCAATGGAGCCGGGAGGACGCTTGCCATCTCCTGCGTAAGGCTGGGAGAGAGGCCAGACCAGACCAGTCAGCCAAGCCAGTCAGATCTCGTAACTAGATCTGATGCTGCGGTCTCTCGTGTTCGTGAAGGCTCGTACCCACACACGGTGCAATACAAGGCGAAGCTTCTGTTGGTGTACGTGCAGCCTCTGCACGTCCAGCCTCCAGTCGTCAGCCACGCCATCCCTGTCACAACGACCACTGGCAAACTCTTCTTCTTCTGGCTGAGATGAGCTGAGCTCGCCCCATGTTCGTCGGACAGGCGCATTCCGCGCGTTCTTTTGATTTCTTGGCATATCAAAAAGAAATCGATTGGAAAAGGAGAGAAAAGTGAACTAAAAAGTGAGGCTGTGCGCGAGCGTCCCCAGAGTCGAACTGGGACCTCCTTGTCCTGTTAGGGATGCACGCGATTTCTCTCTGTAGAAGAGTGAAGTGCACGTTATATGAGGGGTGGCCTCCTACGCCTTCAAGGGGTGAAGCGAAGGAAGCTGCAAACACCCACAGCATCGCGAACTGGCACGGTGTGGACGTCAGGCGGGATGCCACGGTTACCCCAAACGCTCGCCCACAGCCCCACTCAACCATCACCCAGGCCGTGACCGCTTTGGCCCAGAGCGCAGCGCGTCAGCCGTCCATTGTGGGACAAGTATTTTACTTGCATCTGACCACTCAGCGCGCAGCATTGAGCTGAGATCTGGCACAGACACTGGACAGGGCGTGCAACAAGTGAAGCTTCTGTTGGTGTATGTGCAGCCTCTACACGTCCAGCCTCCAGTCGTCAGCCACACCATCCCACCACAACGACCAACCAAGACTCTTCTTCTTGTTCTTTGAGATGCTCTGAGTTGAGCTCGCCCATGTTCGTCAGACAGGTCAGTGGTGGCGGTGGGGAGCACAAGAACACAGCAGTGCTGAATGCCCTATCAACCTTTAGTCACACCATCCACAACAAAAGGAGAGATAAGGGACCTCAAAAGTGGGGCTGAGGGCAAGCATCCCCAGAGTCGAACTGGGACCTCCTTGTCCTGTTAGGGATGCATGCGATTCCTCTCTGGAGAGAAGTGAAGTGCACGATATATGAGGGGTGGCCTCCTCCTCCACCTCCAAGGGGGGAGAAGCGGAGGAAGCTGCAAACACCCTCAGCATCGCGAACGTGTCACTGGACGTCAGGCGGGATGCCACGATTACCCCAAACGCTCGCCCACAGCCCCGCTCTACCATCACCGAGGCCGTGACCACTTTGGGCCCAGAGCTCAGCGCGCTGGCCGTCCATTGTGGGACAAGTATTTTAATTGCGTCTGACCACTCTGCGCGCAGCGCATGAGCTGGGATCTGGCTCAGGCATGGGACAGGACGTGTGTGTGAGAGAGGATGACAACACTGATCACTGCTGGGTGGCTGCTGCTGCGTCGGAGAGGAAGCCGTAGTAGCGGGCCAGCCAGTAGGGCAGGAGATAGGGCGTGGGATCCTGTTCGCTGAGGCCGGAGCCGCTGTCGGGCTCGAACGGGTCGGCGTTCCAGAGCAGCAGCGTGCCCTCGTCCCACGGCAGCACGGGCGGGCGGTAGTCGGTCCGCGCGAAGCGGTTGGCCTGCTGGGTCCAGATGAGGTCGAGGCGTTGGCTGTTGCGCACCGGCCAGTGGACCAGCGACAGCGGCCACCGGCGCAGCGTCCATGTCGCGGCGCCCATCGTGTCCGACTCTGGAGCGTCGGCGTCACGCGAAGACGACGGCGACGACGAAGAGAGGAATGACGAGGCGGAGAGGTAGACGACGTTCCAGAGCGAGGAGCGCACGGGCTGCACGATGGCGTAGTAGCGGCTGATGGCCCGATTGAACTCGGAGCGCAGATCGTACGGCGAGGCCCAGAGCCACGTGAAGAACGAGAGGAACGCGAGCTCGTCGTCCGAGTAGTTGTCGTCGCCCGGATGGACGTCCTTGGTGTTGACGATGTTGACGCCGTACTGGTGCTTCTCCACCAGCTTGGTGACCTCGCGCTGGAACTTGGCCTCGCCGGTGAGCCGGTAGGCTGACAGCAGCCACGACACGATCTGGAGCGAGTTGAGTCCGTTCTGGTCGGTCCACGTCAGGTTGTGGTTGAGGTACTCTGGCGACCACTTGCCCCTGTTCCCCCCCAGATCGGAGTTAAAACCAGTGCTGGACAAGGGCGGTCGCGCTGACCCCAGCACGTGCGTGCGTGCGTGCGTGCGTGCGTGCGTGCGTGCGTGCGTGCGTGCGTGCGTGCGTGCGTGCGGCGTACCATCGAGTGGGCTGGCCGGTGACGTCGATGAGATAGAGGCCGTTGTCCACGATGTAGTTCATCGTGTCGTTGACGAGCCGCAGCGCGCGGGCCTTCTCGCTGGGCGTTTCGGCGAGGAGGTCGTGCACGAGAGGATACACAAACATGTGGCCAGTGACCTCGTCCGACGACGTGTCGCCTGCACGGACGAAGCGAGAGAGAGAGAGAGAGGTGTCATCAGCTAAAGACACAGTGACTAGCACGACATGTGGACACGTCATAGAGAGAGTACCTTGCCACACCCAGCCGGGGTAGGCCGAGCTGAAGTGCCAGTTGGCCTTGGGGAGGGTGCTCTGCTGGGCCACCGTGCGCGCCATCAGCCCGCGAATGCCGGTGACATTGTACAGGAACTCTGTGCATTGCCCGTCATCAGTGCCGAGCTCACAAGCGCGAGGATTGTTGCATCTAGATGGCCTGTCACGTACCCATGGCTTCAAAGTGCCTCCAGGCCTCTCTCTTCACCTCGGGATCCTGTGGTGGGTCGAGTGTCGTCATGAGAGGAGAACTGTGCGTGTACGTGTGCGTGTGCGTGTGTGCGTGTGTGCGTGTGTGCGTGTGTGCGTGTGTGCGTGTGTGCGTGCCTTGGTTACGGCATAGCGGAAGACCTGCGAGGCGAGGTACATAGACGTCCACAGCCCAGAGTTCTCGTCGGCTTGCGGCTGCCAGCTCGAGAGATCGCCAAAGGCGCCGAGGTTGCAGCTGCACACGTACCCGAGCCGATCGTGGCGCGGCTTGACCATGGCCTGATAGTGCTCGGCCTTCCGCTTGAGCGTCCAGCCGCTCTCCTGGCGCACGATGGAGAGGCCGCCGTCGGTCACCGCCACCGCCGTCTCGTCGACGTCGGCTCCGCCGTGGCTCACGGCGAGCGACACCACGCTCTGGCCCTGATCGAAGCCCTTGCCGGGCAGCCATCGAGCGCCGAAGAAATAGCGCCAGGCCGGGTCCTGATCGTCGGCAGCCGCCTCGGGGCGGTGACGAAGCAATCCCATCTTGCTGCCGAACCACACGGCGCTGCTGCCGCTGCGGGATGACGCGAAGGCGCTGGCAGTGAGGTTGACGACCGGCAGGCCGTTGTCGCCACGCACCCTGGTGGCAGTGAGATCGGGCGCGATCACTGTGATGCTCTCGTCGTTGGGCACCCACAGACGACCGGCGTCGTCCAGCGTCAGCGACACCGGCACGGCGTCGACCACAGCCGGGACCCTGAGTGTCATAAGGCCAAGCGTGTGAGTGCGCTTTGCGTGACGTGAGCAAGTGAGGAAAGGGATGGAGCACCAGAAGAAAGCCCAACGCTCGCTTCCATCGAAGCGCCACAGCTTGTGTTGCGTGCCAGCCCACACCGCGGCGTTGGCGTAGTCCACCGCCAGCGACACCACGCCCTCGCCCTCGGTCGAGTTCACGTAGACGACGCCATCCAGCGTGCTCACGAAGAAGAGACCTGCATGCGCACAACATCGACTTGAGCTCAAGCTGGCGATCGCGATCGCGAGTGAGAGATCAGAGTGTTGGGCGTACCACGATCGGAGCCGACCCACAGCGCGTCGTTCCCGGTGGTGGCGAACGAGATGGCGTTGACAGAGCCAAAGCTGAACGGAACAAAGCTGCATCGCTCGTCGAGGGCGCAACGGAACACGCCGATCGCGCTGGCCGCCGCGAACTTGCCTGCACGTCCACAGTCGGCGCTCAGTCACGCACGACACTAGTATCGGGGCAGGCAGGCAAGCAGGCATGGAGACAGGCCTGTGCGTACCTCGGCTGGTCGGGTGGAAGGCCACGCGCATGGTGGCGTCGACCTTGAGCCCCAGCCGGTCGTCCACGCGCTTGAAGCTGACCTTGCCGTCGACGCTGCCGCGCGCGGGGACGTCGAGCGTCCAGGCTCCCTGGGTCGGGGTCAGGACGAGGAAGCTGGCGAGGCCGGCGCCGGGCGCGCTCGGGACGTAGGCGACCTGGAGGGCGGCGTCAAAGGGCAGCCTGTCCCAGCCCGTGGGAAGATTGGCGGCCGCAGCGGAAGATGAGATTTTCTTCGTCTCGTCCGCGAGCGTTACGTTGGCGTAGACAAAGATCTTGGCGGTGGTCTGCTCGAACGGCACATCCTTGACGGGCTGCGTCGGCTGCAGCCGTGCGCCGTGGTGCGAGTAGCTGTTCGCGGTCGTCACCTCAACCCAAAGAGTGAAAACGACAACCAGCGACAATAAAAGAACAAAGACGCCTGGCGACGACGCCCGTGACCCACCTCTGCCTTCTCCCATCTTCCACTGTAGGCCCCCAACCAGACAGAAGACGAACAAGAAAAACAAATCCAAAACAAAATTGAAGTCAAGATATATTACGTCGGAGCTAACCCGGAGATTTCAAACTTTTTTCCCACAACATTCGGACATATCTTGAAAACATGTTGTGACCCACCACGCTAGTGTAGTTTGTTTTTGGTGTAAGACGAGCCAGGACACGACACGGACATGGACGGACAGACGCACCACACTCACGCCAGTGGCGGCACCGCGGTGCTCGCCGATCGCGCCGCCGCTGTGTTGCGCACGCTGGCGCTCGACGAGCAGCTCAAGTCGGTGGTGAGTCAGGACGGCGCGCTGGGGCCGGTGGCGCGTCGCGTCGCGCGCCGCTACGTCGCGGGCGAGACGTTGGACGAGGCGGTGTCGTTCGTGCGGGCGATCAACGCCGCCGGGCATCGCGCGACGGCCGACTACATGGGCGAGAGCTGCCGCGACCCGGTCATGGCCGACGCCGAGACCGACGTCATGGTGGCGCTGTCGGATCGGCTCGCGCACGAGGGCCTCGACTGCTCCGTGTCGCTCGACCTGTCGCACATCGGGCTGATCATCGACGACGCGCAGTGCCTCCGCAACGCGACCAAGCTCGCCGAGGCGACGCAGCGCAACGGCCAGGAGATGATCATCTCCATGGAGGGCGCCGACCGCACCGACGCCATCCTCAGGCACCACGGGCTGCTGTGCGAGCGCTTCACGCACGTCGGCGTCACCGTCCAGGCGAGGCTCCACCGCACCGAGCAGGATCTGGTGACGCTCCTCGCGCGGCCGGGACGCATCAGGCTGGTCAAGGGAGCGTACCCGTTCGCGGACGACGTGGCACACCCACGCGGCAGTGCCGAGCTCCATCGCGCGTACCTCAAGCACGCCGAGACGCTGCTCAAGAGCGGCCACCTATGCTCCATCGCCTCGCACGACAGGGCCATCCACCAGGAGATCCAGGCGGCCTTCTTGCCCTCGGCTCCGGCGAGCACTGGCACATGTCCGGCGTACGAGTTCGAGACGCTGATGGGCATCGGCCGCGAGCTGCTCGATGGGCTGCGCCAGGCCGGGCTGCCCACGCGCGAGTACGTCGTGTTTGGCCACGAGTGGTGGCTGTACACCTGCAACAGGCTCGCCGAGGACCCCACGCGCGTGTGGCAGGCCCTCATCGACGCCGTCGAGGCCGACCGACCGTCCGCGTGAGGAAAGATGGCACCCACCACTCGAGTGTCAGTGTCACTGTCAGTGCGGATGGAGTGCGCGCAGGTCGCCTGTCGTTTGGGTGTGTACTGAAAGAAGAAGAAAATGACAGCGTTACGGAGGGGAGAGAGAGTGAGAGGCGGAGACGAGCCTCAGTCCTTGAGCGTCCACAGGTAGATGTTGCGATCGCGCGAGCCACACCATAGCGTGTTGTTCTCGGCCACCCACAACATGCACCTGCACACAGCGTTGAGAGAGAGAGAGAGAAAGGACACTGTGAGCGCATTGACGATGCGCGACGACAAAGAGACACGCACGAACGAACGAGCGAGCAAGGAGCGGACCTGATGGTGCCCTGGTTCTTCTCGGAGCCGAACCGTTCGACTTCGCCGTGCTTCCGCGTGTCCCACAGGGCAACGGTGCCGTCTGTCTGACCGCCGGACATGTACACGTTCAGCACCTGCTGGCCTGCGTTGTAGTGGCTGATCCTGCACGGCCGCACCATCACCGCATGGCACACACACAACAGCGTGAGTCAGGAGTGTGAGGCGAAGCTGACGAGGCTTGTCCGTTCATACCGCGACAGGCAGAGAACGTTGCTGTCGATGTTGATCTCCCTGATGCGAACGATGTCGCTCAACGTGGCGCCCGGGCGCCAAACCTTGGGTGTTGCGTAAAATCACGCGTCAGACCCGATCAGCATCGCGCGTACGGCATGTGCGCACACGCTCGTTCTCTCTCTCTCTCTCTCGGGCGTGAGTACCTTGACTGTGCGATCGTTCGAAGAGGTCCACACGTATTCGCCCTCCAGCGAGATGTCGTTGATCGGACGTGCGTGCGCGTTGTTCACTGTGAACATGTCTCCCGACTGCACGCATGACAAGATCAAACCGCCTGCCAGTGAGCGGCTGTGATCGCAGACTAGTGGCGGCGCCGGGGGAGGTGGGATGGGCGCGCCATTACCTTGAGGTTGTAGCAGATGATGTGAGAGTCCCCGCCGATCCAGACGTGAGTCCCGACCTGTCGCATAGAATAGACGCCCGTCTCGGGGAGAACGATTTCGCTCTCCTTCTTGAGTCGCTGCGCGTTCCACACCGTGATGACCCCTGACAGATCACCCGACCACACTTGCACGGCCGGCGAACTGCACGCATCATGTCGGTGTGAGCGCGGCCCACACGGCGCGAGGTCTCGTACCACGACATGACGCATGCGGCCAGGCAGAGATGGTGAGGCGTACCGCGAGATGACGAGGGCCAGACAGCGAATCACCTTGGTGTGAGCGCCGGTCAACTCAGTGATCTTGACGAGCTGGTGAAGCGGAGCAGCATTGTGTATGTGTGTGCGCACGTGAGAGAGAGAGAGAGCGAGCGAGTGTGAGATCAATAGACATAGATGGAAGCGGAGGACGGAATGCATCGTACCGATTTGGAGTTCCACACACGAATGGTGGGCTCACCGCCCATCTCGTCGGATGTGGTCCAGACCGTGTTCTCGACGAGAATCATGGCCTGCATTCGACCGCGCTTGTCGCTCGTCTTGATGCCGGTCGCCTGCAGTCCCGTCTGCGCGTTCCACACGCCGATGTTCCCGTCGGCCCCTCCGCTCCACACCTGATCGCGCGTCGCGTCGCGCGGTGTCGCAGTGTGTAAGTTTCAATGGCCACACTGGCGTACGCTGAGCGTCCAAGCGGGGACGGTGCGCACCGTATCGTCCACACGCAGCAGACACTGTACGGCCGATGGGGCGGTCTGTTTGTGCGTCCAGGCGACCGTTTGGCTGAACTCGAATATGCGGCCCTGCTGGTCCTTTTCCTCCGCTTCCTGCTTCTTCCGCTCCTGCTCTTGCTTGATCCGATCCTCGAGCAGCTCGACCGTCTTGTTGTTGTTCTTTCGTCGCGCCAACTCGATCGGCGTCTCTCCTCGCTGTCGCGGGACCACGACCGAGGCGTGAGCCTCGACACCAATCCGGGCACACGTCACGCGCACACAAGACAGAGCGAGAGCGTACCGCCTGCGTGGAGCATAACAAAGGGTCGGTTAGCTCAGGGCCAGAGCAGAGCTTCACATGTGTGATTGGGTGTGCAGCTGAGGAAGGCGCGAACACGTACGGTCTGTGCATTTACATTGGCGCCAAAGTCCAGCAGGACCTGAGCCACGTCTGTGTGTCCCTTTTCGCACGCGTAGTGCAGAGCGGTCTGCGACCACAGTCGTCGCCACCACCGCCACCACCGCCACCACGCCATGATGAGAATTGCAGCGATCAGGAGAACCAAATCAGGGGACCAACAACGCACCCAGTCCTGGGCCGGTGTCGTCCGAACCGGATCAAAGGCCAAACGCAAAGCAAAGCGACGTGTGTGAGCGATCGACCTGCATCAAGGCGTGCTCGCACGCCACACGACAGGAGCGCAGAGGACGTACCCACTACGACACCAGCCACGCGTTAGATTCCGAGTTGACTGCAAGCGAAAGAGGAGGAGAGGGCGGCGTACCGCTGGTGCATTGACGAGAGCGCCCTGGTCGAGCAACACGCGCACGATGTCTGCTTGCCCCCACATGCTGGCCCAATGTATCAACATCTGGCGCGCGCGCGAGCGATCACACCAC
>CDFA01024473.1:0-11872 GCA_000826305.1 Acanthamoeba healyi | reverse complement strand
ATGATGACAATGGTTTGTGTTTGAGTTGGAAGGAACGATTGTGTTTGGCTTGACAGGTCCTGGGTCATCACCATCACGCTCGCAAGCCATCCACCAGCGGCCATCGGATCAATGGGCGCGTGATGGTGATGATGAACGCAAGAGTTTGTTTGTTTTTACAGTTCGCTGAGCGGCACGAGCTTCAAGCCCAGCCCCTGAGCGAGACCGTTGTTTTGGAGCGGGCAGTGGTCGTGCGAGATGCACGCCACACAGCCCAGGTACGACGGCTGGTAGAACTCTTGCCGGAAGTTGTCTGGTTCGTGTCCCGTGTGTGTCGTGTGACGTCGCGTGTGTTTGTGTGTGTCAGCACAGCGTCGTCATCATCGTCGTCATCTCAAGCTCATCTGATGGCAACGTACCTATACGCTCCAGCAGGTCGAGAGGGAGGACCTTGAGGCTCGGATCGGAGGTGATGGGTCTGTCCTGCTCTCCAACCTCGCCATTCTCGGCGTAGGCCGCTTGCGCGTCGAGCAGGTTGCTCACCACCACCTGCGTGAGCAGAAGGAGCGACAAACGAACGTGAGCGAGTGGCGCAGTGACAACTGAAGGCATCGGCTCACGTTGAGCCTCAAACACGCACCTGAATACACCGATCGGTGAGGCTCTTGGTCGAGAGGTCCGGCGGATTCGTTCGCTCTCGACACTCAGTGCACGATCGCGCAAACCCAGGTATCTTGTTGGCGAACAGCATGAAGCTGCACGCACGACCGCGCCAAGCCTCACCACATGAGCTCTCCAACCACAGTGTGCGTGTGCGTGTGCGATTGTACGCACTTGTCGTAGATCATCTCGCACACGCCTGTTCCGCCGCTGCACGAATCCACGAGGAAGCCTAGCGCGTGGTGCAAGCGATCGAGCGTGAACGTGAGCGTGAGTGTTCATTATACGATGGACAGAGCGCCACCGGAGCGGGCGTGTGGGGGCGCGCACCTTCGCAGTTGTCCACGTAGTAGGCGCCCTCGCGCACGTCGTGTGGAGCGAGCAGCAACAGCGGCACGATGGCAGTCATTTGATGCAGGAACTGCAGCGCACGAGAATGCGCGTGAGCGTGTGGCCCATTACCGATGAAGGGGAGGATAGGGACAAGGGAGCGACCTACCGTGTGAAGAGCCATCATGCCTCCGGAGATGTCGCGATTGCCTCCGTTCGAGCGATCATTCCACGCAGCTGATGGTGCATCGGCGAGAAGGAGGGACGGTCAGGCAAGCCCGAGAGCGGCAATAAGCCCGAGCAAGGCCGAAATGGTGGAGAGGCGGCTCGTACGTTCCATCTGTGGGTGTTTGGTCTTCTCGATGTCCAGATAGAGCTTCGCCTCGTCCGACAGCTGGAATCGGAGATAGGGCGCTTCGTACGAGTCGCTGTTCCCCACGAGAGGTGACGATCGTCATCAGCACCGACATTGACGAATGCGTGGCGGAGCAAAGCGTGCTGCTGCAGTGGACGTACGTATAGGTTTTGTCGTATTGGTGCATGACAACGTTCGACGAGCTTCTCTCCTCGTAGCCATAGAGCTCCGTGTGCACCGTGCCCCAGCCTGTACGCGTGATCCCCATCCCCACGTACGGTCCGGCGTGAGCGAGCGGCGTGCAGCGCAGTGTTAGGTCGCGAACACGAAGCGCCCACGCTTACCGTATTCGATGGTCAGGATGCCCATCTCCAGTTGGTAGAGCTTCTCGCCCCACGACTCCTTGATCTCGACCTTGCCGGTGATCGCCGCCTGCCGCAAGCGGACGACGAGCGTGAGCACCACCACAAGAACCACCCAACGCGCGTGACTGGACTCTCATCTGTGGTGGCGTGTTGTTGTACCTTGGTGTCACAGTACTTGCGGGTCGAGAGGGTGAGGAGCGCGTGACTGTTGACGTTCTTGGGGTCGAGCTCCAGCGACATGACGTCGAATCGCTGCACCTTGCCCGACCTGTCCGGAGTGTAGAAGATCGCGCCGGGGTACGCTCGCCACAGGGCTGTCAGAGAACGCGAGGGCAAGGGCAGGGAGGTTTAGTTACTAACTAAAGGACAATGATGCTGCATAGGCGCGGAGGCGCCAGACCTTGTTCCTTGCCCAGTGTCTCGAGCGTGACGTTGCCTCGGTCTCGCCACAGCACCTTGACCTGCTCCATCAGCGACCCGCGCATATTCACGACTCTGTGCGCGGTCCACGGCTGCGCCACGCCCTGCACCAGTTGACCTGCAACCCCCAGCAATCAGAGTTGAGCCATGCGTTGTGATGTCGTGTGTGCGGGCGAGTGCGTACCCTTCTTGGACTGTGAGGATCGGAGAGTGACCTCCTTGGCTTCGAGCAACTCGCGCACGGTGCCCTCGACGAGATTGCCGAATCGCCGCGTCCGCTGTGCGATCAAAAGGTCAAACTTTGACGCTGCGATCGAGAGGGAGCAGCAGTGTACACTGAATGCAGCGCGTAGGTACCTCGTTCCACCAGAGGTCGCTTTCGTGGGCGCAGCACGACACGTGCTTGCGGAGGATGGACGGGTAGTCGCTGTTGAATGCAATCTTCTCGACGTCCTCGCTGAGCAGCACTACAGCGACACGACACGGACCGCGAGCGACGAAGATCCCATGTTTGTCAACAAGCTCGTGGAGTGGCGTACATGACCGGCGGGCGTACCTCGAGGCCTGGAGGCGTAGTAGATGTCCCGCGGGAACGACGCAAAGGGCAGGAACACGGCAACACCTGCGCGAGCGAGACACGGAGCGCGTGAGCCAGTTGCAGCCGTTCAAGGACGCTCCAGGGATCAAGCCGGAGCTAGTTACGCACCTGGCTTTGATCTTCCCGCACGTCCAACGCGCTGCCAGAACGACATCTTGCTGCCCGGGTGGCTCAGCATCAGGCAGGCGTCGAGTCCCGGGAGATCGAGCTATACCACAGCGTCGTTGTATGAGGCAATGAACACGCGCGCAAAGAGACGACCGCTGTGCGCTCGCGTTGTGCGTGCATGCGAGCGTAGCTGAATCGTACCCCGGCCTCCAATGCATTGGAGCAGATGACGCACAGGACCTTGCCCGAGTCCAGATCCCTCATCACTTGCGCCTGTGCACAGCCAACGCGAGTGTCAACAGACACAGCGAGCGGCCCATACCGATCGACAAGCTGGACGGACCTTGGCGTCGGGCGTCATGGACGAGTAGTAGGTCCGCACTCTGCCCGAGATGTGGCGCTTCTTCTCCTGGATGAAGTAGCGCAACTTGTTCACGCTGTCGATGGTGTTGCAGAAGCTGGACGCACGTGATCGTGTGTGTGCGTGTGTGTCATGTCGTGTGCGGTTAGCTCCGCAGCGAGTTGTGTGACGAGTGAGTGAATGAGCGGAGGCCATACACAAGCGAGCGCCACTTGAGATTGATCCACGACTCAATGATTGCTGCAGCCGCCACCTTGGATCGAGTGTGCGATTCGAGCGTGATGATAGCCCTGTGACGAGAGAGTGTGAGACATCGCGGGCCTGTGCTGACGCGACGAGAGGACGCCGAGTGCGCACCTCTCTGGTCGCTCCGCTCCGCTTTCGTGCACCCAGGCGATCGTGTCATCACCGTCGGCCTGCGTGGGCGGTCGGTGAAGGAGGCGCGACGCCAGGTCCACGGGATTGCCGATGGTGGCCGACGCCAGGATGAACTGAATCTGCCCCGAGTCTCCGCCGACCGCGTCCACGGCCACGTACAGCCGCCTGCTTGCGTCCATCTCGCATAAGAGACTCCAGCGCGGTGCTGTGCGCAGAGCGTGCGTGAGAGCTCTCAGCAGTACCGTAAGAGGTTGCTCGCGTTGCAGCCAAAGATGCCAGAGTAGGTGTGCGCTTCGTCCAGCACGCAGATCCCGAGTCGGCTCAGATACGTTCGCCAGTGCTGCCATCCGGCCTGCCCCGTGCGTCCTCTGTACAACTGTGCAAGAGGCAGTTCAGGTCGCGTGAGCAAGCCCCGTCAAGGCGAGGTGTGTGTGTGTATGCAGCCGTGCCTGGTAGTGGAGAGTCTCCGGGTTGGTCACCAGGATGTCTGGAGGGCTGTGTCGAAACAGCTGCATCTTCTCACTCGTCTGATGCTCTCCTGCGCGTGCGTGTGCATGGACATGATCGTCAGAGAGCACAGCGTCGCTGATGCGGCGATTGCCGAACAAACAGTCGCGTGCGTGTGCGTACCGGTCATGATCACGACGTTGAGCCGCTGTGCGGCGGGCAGCTGCTGGTTGAACTCGAGCAGCTTCTTCTCCTGGTCCTTGGCCAGCGCGTTCAGCGGGAACAGGTAGAGCCCGCTCACGTGCTGTCGCTGTCGCTTGGCCCGGAGGATCTTCTCGAACACGCCCAGGTTGAAGCACAGGCTCTTGCCCGAGCTCGTGGGCGTCGTGATGATCACGTCCCTGCCACACACACGCCTCTGATCGAACCCAATCGCTCCCGAGACGCCGCCGCTCGCTCTCCAGCTGCCGCTCGTCGCCGTCGTGGTGGTCGTGGTGGTCGTGGCGATCGGCTTCATCGGAGTGAAAAGCCGATCGAGCACCTGGAACTGGTGGGTGTACAGGCTCGTCTTGCGCTGCCGCTCGAGCGCGTGCACCAGCTCGGGGCACAGCCTGAGGCCGTTGGGCATTCGCCGCACGTCCACGCACTGCGCGGGCCTGGCCTCGATCCGATGAATGTAGCTCGCACGCACCGTCTCATCGCCGCCACCGCCGCCGCCCATGTAGCCGCTCCGCTTGCCGCCGCTGCTCCGGCGCTGCCACACGCTCATGAGGAAGTCGTGCAGCTGTCGGCGGAACGGGACGTGCTCGAACTCGTCGAGGCTCGTCTCGACCATGTCGACGTACTCCTTGTCCCTGTCGCGCGCACGCTCGGCCGTCTGCCGGTTGATGTAGAACTTGTCGCCCAACTCCGACAGCGGCGTGAAGTTGAGGACCACTGACGAGAGGTCCTCATCGTCCTCCTCCTCTTCCTCGTTCTCGTGTTCGTCTTCGAGCGAGTCGTCGTCGCCTTTGGCCGCAACTTGGTCGTCGGCATCCGACTCGCTCGAGTCTAGTTCGGTGAGATCGATGACGCAGCTCACTGCGGCGGCGCTTGGGGCGGGGCGTAGGCGCGGCTCGGGCTTGACGGGCACTCGCCCGAGGGGGCCCGCAGCATCGGAATTCAATTCATCGACTAGCTCGTCCTCGAAGCTCTCGTCGCCCTCACAGTGCTGCCCGCCGACACTGACTGCAGACCGCGACTCCTCCACGTCCATGGCATGCCGCTCGTGTTTGGCTTCACGCTTGACCTCAGGTGCCAGCACAGACACAGAGGCCGCAGCAGCGCTGTGCACGGGCCCTGTGGCCTCCCGCCTCGCCCTTTTCATCTTCACTTCTGCAGACAGCCCAAAAAGTTGGGGGAACTAAATTTGTTTGTTTTGAGGCACTGTGGAACAGAGAGCTTGTGATCCTCCTGTGCAAGAGCTGTTGAGGATGGCCAGCTGCCATCAGGCTCACACCAGTTTGCTTCAGCCTCCAACTCAACAGTGTCAGCAGTGGACTGTCCAGCTGAGTGTGGTTGTGAATTAAATGATCTCATGAGCAACACAGAGTGCACCTTGGCAAGGAGAGCAGGGTAGCTGGCTGAGTTGCCACCACCCAGGCCTGCACATGGCCAAGCTTGCTGACAATGCAAACAATTTAAAAACGATTTTCTTTTTAATTTGTTGGAGGAAAAGAAAAAGAAAAGCGAGGTTGGATCAGATCAAGACCACCAGCTGCAGGCGACGACGATGCTCGCGCGAATCGAGAGGCCGCAGCGACCGGTGCCCTCCAGCCCGGCGTCGGGCCGGAAGGGGGGCGCGGGGGCAGGCGAGAACGGAGGCAGTAGCTACCTCGGCAGCTACGTCCACGGTCACGGTCGGCCGGGGCTGGGGGGACGGGCGCAGGAAATCACACACGACGCCCTGTGGAAGGCCATGCGCACGGGTCAGCGCGACGACTTCCACGCCCTCCTCTCTCGCGGCACCCACAACGTCAACCGACGCGACGACGACGACGTACGCACCAGCTCCACATTTATTTTATTTATTTATATTAAATTTTATTTTAACTAAACGAAAAACGAAACGAAACTAAAACGAAACTCTGCGTGCGATGCTCGGCCGCGTCGTGCGGGATACCAGCAAGTACGTGCCCTTCTCATCAGCCCGTCTCGTCTTAGTGCCGATCGAGCCTTCGAAGCTCACACGTCTTCGTGTGTGTCGTGTGTTGCGTGGTGCAGGGAGTACGTGTGATGTGGATTGGAGTGCGCGTGTTGTGTGTGTGCCTGTGCAGGCTATTTTGGGGTCGGTGTGAAGGTGTTCCCTTGTGTGCTCACTCTTTTGCTGTTCTCGTCTCGTCTTCACGCGCGCCATCAGAGGGTACGTCCTGCTCAGGGCATGGCGTGGGCACGTCTAATCGACCACGGTGTGGTGTGATCGCTCGCGCGCGCGCCAGATGTTGATACATTGGGCCAGCATGTGGGGGCAAGCAGACATCGTGCGCGTGTTGCTCGACCAGGGCGCTCTCGTCAATGCACCAGCGGTACGCCGCCCTCTCCTCCTCTTTCGCTTGCAGTCAACTCGGAATCTAACGCGTGGCTGGTGTCGTAGTGGGTACGTCCTCTGCGCTCCTGTCGTGTGGCGTGCGAGCACGCCTTGATGCAGGTCGATCGCTCACACACGTCGCTTTGCTTTGCGTTTGGCCTTTGATCCGGTTCGGACGACACCGGCCCAGGACTGGGTGCGTTGTTGGTCCCCTGATTTGGTTCTCCTGATCGCTGCAATTCTCATCATGGCGTGGTGGCGGTGGTGGCGGTGGTGGCGACGACTGTGGTCGCAGACCGCTCTGCACTACGCGTGCGAAAAGGGACACACAGACGTGGCTCAGGTCCTGCTGGACTTTGGCGCCAATGTAAATGCACAGACCGTACGTGTTCGCGCCTTCCTCAGCTGCACACCCAATCACACATGTGAAGCTCTGCTCTGGCCCTGAGCTAACCGACCCTTTGTTATGCTCCACGCAGGCGGTACGCTCTCGCTCTGTCTTGTGTGCGCGTGACGTGTGCCCGGATTGGTGTCGAGGCTCACGCCTCGGTCGTGGTCCCGCGACAGCGAGGAGAGACGCCGATCGAGTTGGCGCGACGAAAGAACAACAACAAGACGGTCGAGCTGCTCGAGGATCGGATCAAGCAAGAGCAGGAGCGGAAGAAGCAGGAAGCGGAGGAAAAGGACCAGCAGGGCCGCATATTCGAGTTCAGCCAAACGGTCGCCTGGACGCACAAACAGACCGCCCCATCGGCCGTACAGTGTCTGCTGCGTGTGGACGATACGGTGCGCACCGTCCCCGCTTGGACGCTCAGCGTACGCCAGTGTGGCCATTGAAACTTACACACTGCGACACCGCGCGACGCGACGCGCGATCAGGTGTGGAGCGGAGGGGCCGACGGGAACATCGGCGTGTGGAACGCGCAGACGGGACTGCAGGCGACCGGCATCAAGACGAGCGACAAGCGCGGTCGAATGCAGGCCATGATTCTCGTCGAGAACACGGTCTGGACCACATCCGACGAGATGGGCGGTGAGCCCACCATTCGTGTGTGGAACTCCAAATCGGTACGATGCATTCCGTCCTCCGCTTCCATCTATGTCTATTGATCTCACACTCGCTCGCTCTCTCTCTCTCTCACGTGCGCACACACATACACAATGCTGCTCCGCTTCACCAGCTCGTCAAGATCACTGAGTTGACCGGCGCTCACACCAAGGTGATTCGCTGTCTGGCCCTCGTCATCTCGCGGTACGCCTCACCATCTCTGCCTGGCCGCATGCGTCATGTCGTGGTACGAGACCTCGCGCCGTGTGGGCCGCGCTCACACCGACATGATGCGTGCAGTTCGCCGGCCGTGCAAGTGTGGTCGGGTGATCTGTCAGGGGTCATCACGGTGTGGAACGCGCAGCGACTCAAGAAGGAGAGCGAAATCGTTCTCCCCGAGACGGGCGTCTATTCTATGCGACAGGTCGGGACTCACGTCTGGATCGGCGGGGACTCTCACATCATCTGCTACAACCTCAAGGTAATGGCGCGCCCATCCCACCTCCCCCGGCGCCGCCACTAGTCTGCGATCACAGCCGCTCACTGGCAGGCGGTTTGATCTTGTCATGCGTGCAGTCGGGAGACATGTTCACAGTGAACAACGCGCACGCACGTCCGATCAACGACATCTCGCTGGAGGGCGAATACGTGTGGACCTCTTCGAACGATCGCACAGTCAAGGTACTCACGCCCGAGAGAGAGAGAGAGAGAACGAGCGTGTGCGCACATGCCGTACGCGCGATGCTGATCGGGTCTGACGCGTGAT
Source organism: Acanthamoeba healyi (assembly GCA_000826305.1). NCBI lineage: Eukaryota > Discosea > Longamoebia > Acanthamoebidae > Acanthamoeba > Acanthamoeba healyi. The sequence continues at coordinate 3,491 of CDFA01024473.1, read as the reverse complement.
TTTACGCAACACCCAAGGTTTGGCGCCCGGGCGCCACGTTGAGCGACATCGTTCGCATCAGGGAGATCAACATCGACAGCAACGTTCTCTGCCTGTCGCGGTATGAACGGACAAGCCTCGTCAGCTTCGCCTCACACTCCTGACTCACGCTGTTGTGTGTGTGCCATGCGGTGATGGTGCGGCCGTGCAGGATCAGCCACTACAACGCAGGCCAGCAGGTGCTGAACGTGTACATGTCCGGCGGTCAGACAGACGGCACCGTTGCCCTGTGGGACACGCGGAAGCACGGCGAAGTCGAACGGTTCGGCTCCGAGAAGAACCAGGGCACCATCAGGTCCGCTCCTTGCTCGCTCGTTCGTTCGTGCGTGTCTCTTTGTCGTCGCGCATCGTCAATGCGCTCACAGTGTCCTTTCTCTCTCTCTCTCTCAACGCTGTGTGCAGGTGCATGTTGTGGGTGGCCGAGAACAACACGCTATGGTGTGGCTCGCGCGATCGCAACATCTACCTGTGGACGCTCAAGGACTGAGGCTCGTCTCCGCCTCTCACTCTCTCTCCCCTCCGTAACGCTGTCATTTTCTTCTTCTTTCAGTACACACCCAAACGACAGGCGACCTGCGCGCACTCCATCCGCACTGACAGTGACACTGACACTCGAGTGGTGGGTGCCATCTTTCCTCACGCGGACGGTCGGTCGGCCTCGACGGCGTCGATGAGGGCCTGCCACACGCGCGTGGGGTCCTCGGCGAGCCTGTTGCAGGTGTACAGCCACCACTCGTGGCCAAACACGACGTACTCGCGCGTGGGCAGCCCGGCCTGGCGCAGCCCATCGAGCAGCTCGCGGCCGATGCCCATCAGCGTCTCGAACTCGTACGCCGGACATGTGCCAGTGCTCGCCGGAGCCGAGGGCAAGAAGGCCGCCTGGATCTCCTGGTGGATGGCCCTGTCGTGCGAGGCGATGGAGCATAGGTGGCCGCTCTTGAGCAGCGTCTCGGCGTGCTTGAGGTACGCGCGATGGAGCTCGGCACTGCCGCGTGGGTGTGCCACGTCGTCCGCGAACGGGTACGCTCCCTTGACCAGCCTGATGCGTCCCGGCCGCGCGAGGAGCGTCACCAGATCCTGCTCGGTGCGGTGGAGCCTCGCCTGGACGGTGACGCCGACGTGCGTGAAGCGCTCGCACAGCAGCCCGTGGTGCCTGAGGATGGCGTCGGTGCGGTCGGCGCCCTCCATGGAGATGATCATCTCCTGGCCGTTGCGCTGCGTCGCCTCGGCGAGCTTGGTCGCGTTGCGGAGGCACTGCGCGTCGTCGATGATCAGCCCGATGTGCGACAGGTCGAGCGACACGGAGCAGTCGAGGCCCTCGTGCGCGAGCCGATCCGACAGCGCCACCATGACGTCGGTCTCGGCGTCGGCCATGACCGGGTCGCGGCAGCTCTCGCCCATGTAGTCGGCCGTCGCGCGATGCCCGGCGGCGTTGATCGCCCGCACGAACGACACCGCCTCGTCCAACGTCTCGCCCGCGACGTAGCGGCGCGCGACGCGACGCGCCACCGGCCCCAGCGCGCCGTCCTGACTCACCACCGACTTGAGCTGCTCGTCGAGCGCCAGCGTGCGCAACACAGCGGCGGCGCGATCGGCGAGCACCGCGGTGCCGCCACTGGCGTGAGTGTGGTGCGTCTGTCCGTCCATGTCCGTGTCGTGTCCTGGCTCGTCTTACACCAAAAACAAACTACACTAGCGTGGTGGGTCACAACATGTTTTCAAGATATGTCCGAATGTTGTGGGAAAAAAGTTTGAAATCTCCGGGTTAGCTCCGACGTAATATATCTTGACTTCAATTTTGTTTTGGATTTGTTTTTCTTGTTCGTCTTCTGTCTGGTTGGGGGCCTACAGTGGAAGATGGGAGAAGGCAGAGGTGGGTCACGGGCGTCGTCGCCAGGCGTCTTTGTTCTTTTATTGTCGCTGGTTGTCGTTTTCACTCTTTGGGTTGAGGTGACGACCGCGAACAGCTACTCGCACCACGGCGCACGGCTGCAGCCGACGCAGCCCGTCAAGGATGTGCCGTTCGAGCAGACCACCGCCAAGATCTTTGTCTACGCCAACGTAACGCTCGCGGACGAGACGAAGAAAATCTCATCTTCCGCTGCGGCCGCCAATCTTCCCACGGGCTGGGACAGGCTGCCCTTTGACGCCGCCCTCCAGGTCGCCTACGTCCCGAGCGCGCCCGGCGCCGGCCTCGCCAGCTTCCTCGTCCTGACCCCGACCCAGGGAGCCTGGACGCTCGACGTCCCCGCGCGCGGCAGCGTCGACGGCAAGGTCAGCTTCAAGCGCGTGGACGACCGGCTGGGGCTCAAGGTCGACGCCACCATGCGCGTGGCCTTCCACCCGACCAGCCGAGGTACGCACAGGCCTGTCTCCATGCCTGCTTGCCTGCCTGCCCCGATACTAGTGTCGTGCGTGACTGAGCGCCGACTGTGGACGTGCAGGCAAGTTCGCGGCGGCCAGCGCGATCGGCGTGTTCCGTTGCGCCCTCGACGAGCGATGCAGCTTTGTTCCGTTCAGCTTTGGCTCTGTCAACGCCATCTCGTTCGCCACCACCGGGAACGACGCGCTGTGGGTCGGCTCCGATCGTGGTACGCCCAACACTCTGATCTCTCACTCGCGATCGCGATCGCCAGCTTGAGCTCAAGTCGATGTTGTGCGCATGCAGGTCTCTTCTTCGTGAGCACGCTGGATGGCGTCGTCTACGTGAACTCGACCGAGGGCGAGGGCGTGGTGTCGCTGGCGGTGGACTACGCCAACGCCGCGGTGTGGGCTGGCACGCAACACAAGCTGTGGCGCTTCGATGGAAGCGAGCGTTGGGCTTTCTTCTGGTGCTCCATCCCTTTCCTCACTTGCTCACGTCACGCAAAGCGCACTCACACGCTTGGCCTTATGACACTCAGGGTCCCGGCTGTGGTCGACGCCGTGCCGGTGTCGCTGACGCTGGACGACGCCGGTCGTCTGTGGGTGCCCAACGACGAGAGCATCACAGTGATCGCGCCCGATCTCACTGCCACCAGGGTGCGTGGCGACAACGGCCTGCCGGTCGTCAACCTCACTGCCAGCGCCTTCGCGTCATCCCGCAGCGGCAGCAGCGCCGTGTGGTTCGGCAGCAAGATGGGATTGCTTCGTCACCGCCCCGAGGCGGCTGCCGACGATCAGGACCCGGCCTGGCGCTATTTCTTCGGCGCTCGATGGCTGCCCGGCAAGGGCTTCGATCAGGGCCAGAGCGTGGTGTCGCTCGCCGTGAGCCACGGCGGAGCCGACGTCGACGAGACGGCGGTGGCGGTGACCGACGGCGGCCTCTCCATCGTGCGCCAGGAGAGCGGCTGGACGCTCAAGCGGAAGGCCGAGCACTATCAGGCCATGGTCAAGCCGCGCCACGATCGGCTCGGGTACGTGTGCAGCTGCAACCTCGGCGCCTTTGGCGATCTCTCGAGCTGGCAGCCGCA